>APFE030488704.1:0-30221 GCA_000404065.3 Pinus taeda
CCTCTCAACTAGGGGTAATTTTGCCTGCACCATCTCATGTGAATCTTGTCATCAAATCCTATCCAATATCAAGAATCTCATAATCACATATCATCACTATCAATTTCAATTCATCTCTTGTTTATTCTTCCTGATCTCTTGATTATTCCTTCTCATATGCTAAAAATTCTCGAATCTAAAAGAAGAATAATTTCAAATTGGTGTGAAGCCTTAGCTACCAAACTCTATTAATTCGAGAGCCACTGCTACCACTCAGAACCACTGCCAACAATGACCCCAATGCTACCACCTCAGAAACACTAGAGGGTAGCCAAATATATGATTTTCATCAAGATCATAGAGAACATATCAAAATCACATCGGGGAGAACATCTCAACCTGAAATCTCATGGGGGAGCTAAACATATACAACCCCATATTGAGAAATAGATGATTTAGGGATGCACATCCCAACCCATCCTATTTCCTACAGATGTTCCTAGCAATGACCCTCAAGATTCACGTGGTGCGAGACTTGCATCATAATTTGAGCTTTGGCTAGATACCCAACTTACCAAAAGGTAATGGTAAAATTCTTGAAGCCTCCTCAGCTCACAAGCCATGCGTGGAGGGATGATAAAATAAAATATTATATGAGAACAAAAATATTCATATCATAGAAAGGATACCATAGTCATTCTCCCTCTCATGGGGCTAGTAACCAAAAAGCCTAATGTTGTATTCTGCAGCGACATCATCTTAATATATGAAGGCATCTCATTTCCATGTATATACGTGATTATTCATGAATAAATTCCCTTTATTTTTCATTGCAATGCTTCCATGCCATATCCACAACATGTTTAAATGACTTTAGAGATTCTTCGTCGTGCCCCCGAGCTAGCCATGTTAGCAACATCATACTTAACCTCAATCATGCTTAAAGCTATGGACCTCTCATCTAAAAACATCAGGGTAGCTATCTCATACTATGGAATCACCCAAATGTACAAATCAATAATGATCCCAAACCACATGAATACATACATGCCATCAGATATTGTATAATGAATATATCAGATCAAAAATTGACCGTCTCATGCAAATATACTGAAGGGTGCTCGATGGAAACTCAATGTGTATGAATCATCTCAATCATGAAATTACTCAGATTCTATGCACAACATATATATATATAGATATGTATATCTATATATATAGGGGCATCCACATAAAGCTTCAACCAACTCTCAGTTTCCAATTCAAGTTCACCAATATCTTTTCACGAGTTATTGAAATTCAATGAGAGTGTCCAAGGATTTATATTTCCACTTTCCAATAACTCTTCAATAGCTTCACAATATAGAATTTTATTTTCTAAACTTTAGAAATTGATTCATCATGTCATGACTTATTATTATGAGCTTCAAAAGCCAATTCCTTCTTATTTTATCATGAGGGGCTCATTACCTATAAAGAGTGCACCATCAATGTATAAAAACTAAAATAAAAATTATACTTTGTACCACTTCTGAAGTATAGGTTTGGATCAATAGATCATCGTAGCTTCTAGAGATAACTATTTGAATGGGGACATCTCAAGATCGAGAAGCTTGCTTCATACAATGTTTTCTACAAACATAACACTTTACCAAAACAATATGTTCAACCTTACGTAAATCAATATTGTGCAATAAAATCGACTAAGTCAACTTATCAAACGTTTAGATGTCATATCAAAACTGACATTCAACTCCTTAATATCACTGTAACAAATTCTTTAGACTAGGTGACAGGTAGAGCTCTTGTCCAAATACCAAGTTATGACTTTACCTATTGTTATGCCAACAAATTTTCATTTACAAAGAAATATCAAATCAACCTTCATCAATTCATCCTCATGCTCATAATATAAATCATTTCTATCACTAGATGAAACTTCATACACTAAGGATAAGTCATGCATGTTCCATCCATTTATTATCACATTACTTCATACTAAATCATAATTGTTTATACTTAAACCAATGTGTCAAATCTATTGATGTGGAAACAAAATATCTATTGAGTACCAATGTAAGTAACTAAAAATCAGTTTTCCCATAAAGCATGTTATCAAGGTAAATTATGAGCCGTCAATTCAAATCATTTGTCATCAAGTCTGTAGGGCGATTTAATTGTATGCTAAATACCTATCATTTAATTTGTCAGACCAGGGGTTTCATAAACTTAGAAAAAACCAAAATATATGGGACTTTGGATGAAACTATTGTACAATTTTGTTTAGAATGGAAATTCATATTACAATTATAACTAAAGAAAACTACAAAAGAAATCACATGCAAGAAAACTGAATTAAATTCTAGGAATGGAAGCTAACTTCTAAACGTGGAATTTATGAACGCTATGGCCTTTCTAAAATATTTAAAAACAAACTAATATATGAAAAAATATAAGAATAAAACTATGATAATTTAGAAAGAAGAAAATAACAACTAGTGATTTAGTTGTCAAGCAAGAAAACTAGGCTAACTAGTAAGTGCAGTTTAACGAAAATCACATAAAATCTAGGAAATAAAATCATACTTGTGGAAAGTAAATCATACTTGCAGAAAAGAAATAAAAAAAATCAAATTATGTTACAATTTTATGTACATTGTGGTTGATGGGGATCCTTCCATTTCTCAACGAGCACACATGAACAACTATCACACCTTAAGAGTCAAACAACACTCATAACTCGTAATTTTCGAGAAAATGATATTATTCATGTCGAATGAACAATCATTGATATCATGCTAATGAATAATTGATAACTATTGGCTTCCTTTGAAGGATGCACCTCTTATTTATACATTAGTTAGGGTTATATGCTCAGTAAATGTGGATCCCTTAAATATCTAATAGATCCATACTTGTCTCAACTTATCCTAAATATTAGATACAAATTATATGACTCATAAATACCTACATAATCCTTCTCCTTTGGATATGGTCCACCTCTTGAGTTGAAATTATAATTTGTGCTTGGGAGGACAAGTAAGACCCTTCTAGAACCTACAAATAAGCCTACACATGTCACAAAACTCATAACATATATATATCTATATGAAGCTATCTTAGTTTCCTAGTTTTTAATCATTAATTCACTTATAATGCATAAAGTAAATAACTTTGGAAAATAATGATTCTTACCCAAATTTTTGTGAAGATGATTACTTGATGTAGGGTTTTATGGCTATATAGTAATGATATGAAGGCTAAATGGAGATGAAATGTTGGAAATATGGCTGAAAATGGAAGACAACTTTGACACTCAACATACCCCCCAAATAAAGTCGTTTCATGTCCTCATGCAACTATTGCATTGATTCATTTATCCATAAGTTAATTGTTTTAAAATTCTTTTCTTTTTTATGTGCTTTGACTTGAATGGATTCTCTTCAAACTTTGTGTTATCATATTCTATTTTGAAAAGTGTAATATATTTGATTGGAACATATAGTTTTTATGGTTGGTTCTTGTGTGACAATCAGAATTTTTGAGTATTTCGTCTTGTGTAACAATAATTTTATTTTTAAATACATGAAAACAATTAAAATTTTGTTTTCAACTCCTCTACTAACTATCAATGTATCGATAATTTGCAAAACATATAATCTTTAAGAATCATGCTGCAACAATAGTTGATTGGGAAGAATATGCGGGTTGGAATGAAATGAAAACGTATGATGGTGTATGGAATGTAAATGTGAATTAATGTCCCTTTCTCCCAACTAAAGGTGTTTTCAGTTTATGATAATATGAGAAAGGGAGTATAAATTGAGTGATTAATTTTCCAAAATTACAAGTTTAGCTTTTAAGGAATTGTATGACTACAAATTAGAAAACAACATACCTTCACTTACCTTCAATGTCGATTAGTTGTGTATAATGAAGACTGTGGTTGCTGATGTTCGATCATGGAGGATGTAAACAAAGGAATTTGATCTTCTTTGTTGTTATTTTTGTGCTAATGAGAAGATTGGGATCTTTATTGCTACTATTACAAATTGTTTACTACTGCAAACTGATGATGATGTAGTCTTCAATCGTTAGAAAACTGATGTCGAGCATAAAGAAAAGTCATTGGATTATCGGCCGTTAATGAATGTCGTTAACCAATTCGAGGCAAACTCACCATTAATGTTCATGAGTGACGACATACCTAAGTACATTTCGTGAAGTGCGAATAGATGGGTTGACGTCAAGCCACTTGCGAGATCCAACGATGAAGGGACATTGATGTATTATCATGATTTTTAGTGAGAGAATGTGTCATTAAGGCATATGAGCCTCAAGGTACTAATAAGGTATATAGCCTTAAACCTAGAAAAATTTTTGATGTCAATAGGCAAAGACTTGTTAGAAGGGAGGCCTTAATGAATCCCCCATCATCTAACAAGAGCATAAAACAACAATTTTGAAGGACTATGGATGAAAATTTTTGAAGTGGATCAAGGTTTATTTGACGAAACGAAAAGGAAATTAATGTCAATGGGAAAACACATTAACAACTTTAGGGAAAGGACAAGGAAAAGAAAAGTAAAAAGAGGTTAGGAAGATTGTAGATTATGTGAGCTCTATAAAGTCAAATGAAGTTTGTTTCTAGATTTCATGCATCTACTTATTATTGTACATTTTATTTTTATTCATGAAACGTCGTAATTTTCTTTTCTTTTCTTTCTTGGAATGCATTTCTTCTCAGTTGCAGGCACACAACACATGATGTCATACAAATGACCCATAAAAGAGTTTCATATACATCACAAACTATTATAAACAAAAAAAAACAAAAAAAAAACAAAAAACAAAACAAAACAAAAACTTTATATGTCGGTATTGTCCCCTTAAAAGAGCATTCATTAGAAAGAAAGGTTATGTGCCTTTAAAAAACTTTTGAGTATGGACACACCCTAACCTAGAGTCTCTTAGAGATCCTTTGAGCAAACACTATGTATGCCAACCCATAATTTCTCCTTAGATGTCATACTTTATATGCATATAATAGCCTAAACACCACTCACAATGAGAGGGTGATATTAATAGTATATAATAATCAGGTTTTGAGGGTCATAGAATAATACTAATGTTCTATATGTTATTATGAATTATTTCATATTTTCATTGTGCATATAAAGAAGATTGCCTAATCTATTTTTGTATTTAGATGGATTAATTCCTTGACCCTTAGTTATAAAATTGAAGATAAGAAAGAATGCATGTATATTCTATGTTTTTCAATAATTTTAAAATTTTAAGTGATGAAAAAGTGTAGTTTGGTAGTTATCATGTTGTTATGAGTATAATATGCCTTTTAGCTTGAAGGATGCAGCTACTAACTTTTTAAAAATGCATGTAGTATCTGACATTTTTCATTAAAGTTTATTATTTTATGTATTTTTTTGAGAAATAATCTGTTGAATCTAACTCAATCCAAGTCATAAATCAACTAAACCAGTGAATTTAATCATGGTCTTGTGATTTTAAAGATTTAGAAGTTTGTCTACCAAAACTGCAAACTCAGTTTGAATTCTTTTTTCTAGCTTAAATTTTGTGAGTTTGGAGTTTCAAAGGAAAAAATCAACAAACCCTATTAAATAGCTAATAGGTAAGGATGTCTGATATTGTAATATACAAGATATAGACCATCACAAGTCATTTCTACACTGATGTTAATTAATATGTTCAATATATAACATAGTTTTCATTATTATCCTCATTCACTTCTCAAATAGTATAATGTTTGAGTGCAATGGATGAGTCAACTATAACAGTGTCATTTGCAACTTTACCTAAATACAATCATAAATGATAACACTCCACTACCAAAGAAAAATTATTAATAATAGAATAACAATCCGTTGCTTCACATGTGAAATTGTTGAATCACGTCTAAGAAATATTGCTTCACTCTTGAAGCATATATTTCAGAATTACATGAGAGAAAATGAATCCTTTCAAATGATTTAAAAAAAAAGAAGTAAATTGTGATATACTAAAATGGAAATCATGTCATTCTCAAAACTTATGAGAGTCGTTAACGACTATGCTTCTCTTATTGTATAATTTAATTTGACATTGGCACAAACCTATTGGAAATCGACACTACGCTTTCTATCTCCTTGTCGACAAAACATATTCAAAATAGACTATCCATGTTCTAGATCTCAACCTAGTGAATTATCAAAAAATTCCTATATTTGTGGTGATAGCTTTTGACATCATCCAAACCTGAAATTCTAGTGTTATTCCCTCTTCCCAATAAACTTGATTGTATGGAACGTTCTCTTGGTTTGTTTGTATATTTATTTATTGTCTTGCTTCATTTAAGAGCCTAAATAGTGCATCATTTCCACACTATATACACTTTAAACAATCAAATTTTCTTTTTTCATAGTGTTTATAATGGACACAAGATTAAAAAAAAAACTATATATGTTTTTGAGACATGTTTTCAGCGACATTCACTTCAAAATTCATTTGTCGACGTGTTTCGAACCAGCAAGTGTGGTTCATCGTTAGGATAAGATGAAGAACCAGCATCGTTAGGATAAGATGAAGAACCAGATCATGGAAACATGTTAAATAGAGAGACCAATCATTCAAACGGCTAGAAAGAAACAACTACTTTTGACCAAAGGAAACAAAGAGAATTGACTTGACTACAACTACATTTGACGAGACCAAGAGTTAGGGGAAAGTTTGTTAATTAGTTAATTTGTTAGATTTATTTATTTCTATTTAAATCTACTTGTAACTAAATATATGAGCTAATAATTAACTAAATTTTTTATAAATCTAAATTAATAACTTTAAGCTTAATAAATAATTTATTATCCTCTTTCTAATTTAAAACTAAATAATCGTATTTAGTTTTAAATTAAAAATAGGATAATAAATTATTTATTAAGTTTAAATTTCTTAATTTAGGTTCATAAAAAAATTAGTTAATTATTAGCTCATAGATTTAGTTTCATATAAATTTAAATAAAAATAAATAAATGTAACAAATTAATAAATTAATTAACTAAGTAATAAACTCTCCCTTAAATCTTGGTCCAGTCAAATGTAGTTGTAGTCGAGTCAATTGTAGCCATTTCCTTTGGTCAAAATTAGTTCTTTCTTTCTATCCATTTGAATGATCGGTCTCTCTATTTAACTTGTTTCCCTGATCTTGTTCTTCATCTTGTCCTCACGACGAACCACACTTGCTGGTTCAAAACACGTCGACAAATGAATTTTAATGTGATTATCCCTGAAAACATGTCTCAAAAACCTAATATGGATCACAGAAGCCTTAATTCAACAATTATATATGTTGTTTGATTTCCTACGTGATACCCTCAAACTGTTATAGTTTTTCCTTTTTCAATGTTTTCCGCAATAGTAAGGAGTGTTAATGCAGGTAGAAAAATCATTAGGACAAGTGTGGTGGCACAATTTTGTAGAAGAGAAAGGCCCTCTGCAGATATTTTTCTTGTCCCTTTGCTAGTGTATACCTTACAAAAAAATGCTAAGTTTTGAATGGAAAATTCTATGGAACAATTGTGCCAGGATTTTGTCGAGATGAATATCTTCTCAAATGGCCCTTTTTTCTAATATGGTATAGTTGAATTTTCTTTTCCCCACTTTTAATATCAAGAAAAATTTTGGACACAAGCCGAATGTATTTTTCCATCAACAAACAAATTTAGCCATATGCCAACGAGTCTTGAGCTCTCCCAGTGAAGTAACTTCAAAAGAGAAGCTCAGATACAACTGTTATGAACATTCTTGTTTGATAACTAAGAATATCCAATATGAATGGGATCAACAATTAAAACCAATATATGATGATATAATATAACATAATATGATTGAATAATGATATATTTCATACATGCAAAGATGAATATAAATATTTTTAGGTCATGTATGAAGGGATGTGACCATTAGAAGAAGGTGCATATTTGTTAACTAGGGATAACTATGCAATTATATTCACTACACATGGTAATAGTTAGAACCCAAACAAGTTTTCAAGGGCACCTTATTTTCCTCTCACTTCTCGTTGAAGAAGTTGTGGGAATATGTTCTTTAGATAATCACGGAAAAGGTGGATAAATGGATTACTAACCCCATGGTGTTGACAATCTGGCTTAAGATAAGTATTGATGCCCTTTATGCCAACCATGTATACTACTATTGAGGGTCCCCTCTCTCTTGGCCTATCAAAGGCTTGAAAATATATGGTAATAATTTCTCTATGGTGGCTCCAATGGCAAGAAAGGATTTTATAGAGTTAGTTGGAGGCTATGTTACACAACTAAGAATTGGGGTTTCGACACACCCCCTTACATTATTGACCTCAAGGAGATGGTTATTAGGTAGACCCAACTCCCAAGGTGAAGTTAAGAGAATGGGGTCTAGGAATTTCTTCTCATGTATGCAAGATACCAATATATGCAAAAGACCTTCTAAACCTATAAAAACAACATGAAGGAAATGCTTGTAAAATGATATATAAGGAGTTAAGGTCCTCATAAAAAATTCATATGAAGTAAACCTATAATACAGACCATCTCTTAATGAATAAATTCAAAATACTTTCTAAGGTATACCATTACCTCGAATGCTCTTAAATTTTAGGACACACATGGATAAATTCTTAATTCTCTAGGTCTCAGTGTTTTGGTATCACCCTAAGTGATTTCTCCAGAAATGAACACGTTCTCAACATGCACTAAATTTAACAATAATTGCATTTGTGGAAACAAGAGCAAGAACAATCTAGAGTGTAGTATGATTCTAAATAATATATGCAATATTTTCCTTACTGATGTATGTCACTTGTGGGCAGTAACAAAGGGTTAATACTTGCAAAAATGTATGAAATATATGCTATATGATTTGAACAAGATTCTAAAATTCAGTATCTTAGAATTTGAATTATGATTCCTCATTTTCTAAAATATAACTTGTATGTTGTTTGGGAATATTTTGAAATTGTAATTTAACATCTTCTACAAGGTTTTATCAAACACCTTGGCCTAAATGAAACTTCTACTTTTAAAAAAAATATGTGACCCTTCATATTACTCTAATATGTAATAATACATCCAAAACAAACTTCCAGAAACACCTTTCATGAATAAGAATTCCCCTGCCAAAATCATCCTACATTAACTAGTATACTATGCTGTCAGAAAATGTTGTAGGAAGAACTTAGAGATTAAATTTTAAAATATATTGAAAACATAAACCTTTGTCATACACCTACATATGGGGGGTGCTTCTAAGATGTTGTGGTTTCTCACTAATAATCATCAGAAACAATAGAAAATTTTGGTGTTACTAATCTTGTTATGAAGCATAGAGAGAATGATATTAATTAGCACAAGAATTAAACAAATTTCTCCAAATTTCCACCATAGAGCGAGTATTTCAGGACCAAGACTCCAACCTTGCTCTCGAAAGTAATTTTTTTCTTTTCCTTTTTTTTTTAATGAAGGACATTTCATGCAGGACATTGAGCTTCTCTTAATACGGTTCAACGGAGAGAATTTCCATCCTTCATGAATATAATTTCCTTTGGAGTAAACCACCACAACAAAAGGGTTAATTGTTTGGCTGCCTTTTAATAGTGAAATTGTCCCATATGGTAATTCATTTGGCAAACTATGTGAATGAACAAGAACAAATAGTAATAATGTCTCTCTACATAAAATCCATGATAATAAAAGTATACTATATTGAAAAGAATATGTTCCTAAGAGAATAAAGTGATCACAATTGATTACATCAAGGTTGCAGCATTTAAATTTTTGAGCAATTATTTGATCCAAATTTCTGAACACAAAATATTATAGCTCCCATGTTAAGGTCATTCTATAAAATGCTAAGCATGCCTTTGGTCACTTTCAAAACAATAAATCCCCATCATTGGGGAACCCAAGGGAACAATTTTTCTTTAACGTTGTGAGACAATATGAATGGGAACTTCATTACAACCCTGTTGGTGGAATTATATGTATTCTAATTCCAACATTTAATTATTGAATATTGGATCATAAGAATTAGACATGAAAGCACATGAAATGTATGATTAGAGGCTATTGTATGTTATGCTAACAACTAACACTAGAAAAAATTAATCACTAAGGGTTATCACTTTTCACTGGACTATGGGACTCTAATTCTTATTGTGTTTTGAACCACAATATTTCGTTACCAATAGAGGATGTTCATGTGATTTTATATATGCATATTTTGAGTTCTTTAGACTTCAGTGGTTTTAATCCTATAGTGATGAAAACCTATTAAACATGATGCCAAAAAGTAAGTTGCATAAAAGAAAATACCGACAACTATAAGCAAAAGTGTGCAAGGCAAGTAAAGAAAACAGGCCAATAAACTACAAGAAATACAGTAAGAAACTATCAAAAATAAATGTTAAGCAGGCTTCGATATATACT
This sequence comes from Pinus taeda, assembly GCA_000404065.3. Classification (NCBI taxonomy): domain Eukaryota; kingdom Viridiplantae; phylum Streptophyta; class Pinopsida; order Pinales; family Pinaceae; genus Pinus; species Pinus taeda. The sequence continues at coordinate 10,476 of APFE030488704.1, forward strand.
ATAGGTTCTTGTTCATTGTAGGAATATTTTATTCAGTACCCGCAAAGCTCCAATCAATTAAAGAATCCTAAACAACAAATTACATATTTATTTAATACTTTGTTCTAGTACAAAAAATAGTACTAAATTATGTACGAAAAAGTTGGAATTTGAAATTATGAATAAGTATCGAATTAATTACAGAAATTCTGTAAATTGGAATTATGAACATTAAAACATGTTAAGAAAATAATTTAAATTTGTTTGACTTTTTAAGCCTCACAAAAATCAATTTGAATTTGATCATAATCAACTTTAATAAAGGTATCTAAAAATAGAGCAGTAAATCTAATACTAGGTGAAATACAAATCTAATGACAAATTGAAAATAACTTGAAATAAAATATGGAATAAAATGGAGTTCGCTTCTTAAACCTAAAGAGAGGTAGTAAACACTAAATTGAAATTATGAAAGTGAATATAATTAAGTTTCATGTAACATAAATCCATTGCAAAATAAAAATAAATTTCCAGATGTAAGACTAATCTACAAAACACATGAAGCATAGCAACACTTAATGACACTAAGGGGGCCTTCCCAATAGGTTAGTGCCACTAAGAAAATCTCAAATCAAGCCATGAATAAGTGCCATAATTCAACAACCATCAATTCTTTATTTCTTCAGAAATCTCTCTTACAAATCAACGCTCTAAATCCCTTGAAAAATTAATCATTTATCTCCTCTATTACAATAATAAACAACCTCCTTTCCTCTACGCTTGGAGAATTTATTTATACATAAAATTCATAGAGGAAGGATAATATCCAATCTCGTAAACTCAGAAAATGAATTTAAAATTGTAGAGGAAAATCTCATAACAATTATTTTTGTGTAGTTTTATACAAATTAAAGAACCAACCATATATTCTCGACCATGATATGTTTTTGGGAGTTGTTTCTATGGATCCTAAATTTGTATATTTTCAACAAAAATATGACTTGGAATTTCCTAATTCAATTCGACGGCCTCGTAAATTGTGCTCAGAGATCATTGTTTAGATTTTTTCCAACCTAGGTTTTGCAAAATTTTTGTACGAAATTGCTTTAAAGAACTAGCTATAACTTTCAAACCATATTGAATTTTGGGAAAGAATTTTAGATACAAGTAAATTGTTAGGTTGTGAAAGGATATATTTTCCATATTCTTGGTATTCACCATCATATGCGCGGGAATATAGGTAGAACATGGCAGTTTCAAATCTATTACATATTTTTTGTTGTATCTTAAATCGTGTACTAGGATCCCACATGTGAGCTCGGTATGTTACAAGGGTTTTACCAGCATATTAATCCCACGTGGCACCTAGTTAACCATGCTAGATAAAATAAAAACTTAATTTTATAATTTTGTACTTTTTTCCCTCCATTCATGTAAGTGAAAAATTAAGTATCGAACTGCTGAACTAATACAGATATTTTTTTTTTTGTAGTGGACATGCTCCTTGCCCAAATAACCACATTAGTAAACATTCATTGATAAAACCATATTAAAAACTTATTTAATCATTAAAAATAAAAGAAATTGTTAATAATTAACCACAAGGTTAGATGAATGCATTTAGTAAAAATTGTAGTATAATAGTTACAAAATATGTTATAAATGTATGAATGTACCTTGTAAATCAATGTTTTGGATAGCCAATATGATAACATATCTAGGGCCAACCATTCCCCTATGCCTAGGACATTGCATGGCCTCATTCAAACAAAATATGGACTAGGAAGGAATATTTTAGGTCCCTATGCTACTAGTGTAGCCCCTATTGTTATTAGTGCAACCCCCTTATTGTATTGTTCTGCCCATGTTGTCCCATTATTATTATTATTATTATTATTATTGTGCCCCATAGAAACCCACTATTGTTATTGTTGTGTCCTTGCATTCTTATTGTTATGTCGGTTGTGATTATATTAGACTCCTATATATAGAAAGGAGGTTTTCTCATTTGAATCATCTAATAATTGTTCATTTGTGTAATGTAAAGGAGGTTTACCCCTCAAAAAGACTTATTTTGAAGTGACTGATCTATCTCTTATTCTATTTTGTGAGTTGGTTGGATAACATTTGGTAACAAAGCTTTGGATTCTATGGTTTCACTACTTTAAATAGTTCATCGTTGAATTTCCATTATAATGTTTTTTATACAAAGCTTTAGAAGCTAAAATTAAAACCAAGTTGATAAAAAATATGGATGAAATTCGTGCCAGAATCGCAAATCTTTTTTTGCTATATTTTCTAAGGTATGATCTAAGGAAGTTGGGGGTTTTGTAGGTTCCAGAATTCCGTCTGAAATAGGTGACCTATGGAAAATCATCATAAACTTGTCTCTGAGAATCAAATTCAAATTTCATAAAAATTGACAGAAAGAGGACTGACGGTATTATCTTGGGTATCATTTTCAAGGCTGAAGGTAAAAACAGTGACATCTGGCACATCATACGAGTTCTCTCTACTGAATAGGTCTATAATGGGGTCATTGTCGGAGATTGATAATAACTCTTTCTTGTAGAATCCAATCCTTATCAGACCTGTGTGGTTTGAAAGAGGTCTCAAATGGCTACGAAAAGAAGAAATTTTAGAACTTTAAGGTTCGAAATTGCAAAGTTATAGTCATTTAAATATTGATCTCCTATAAGCAAGGTAGAGAATGACTTGAATGAACAAAATAGAAATTCCTAGTAAGCAAAATTGGATGGATGATTTGAACAATGTGATCGAAGCTAAGCTAAATAATTTTATCTATGCCATGGAAGCTAAAATATTGATGCTATGGAAGCGTAATTGAAATGCAACATGGAAGATTTGAAGATAAACAATGAAGCTTTAAAGGAAGGTTAGACAACGTTGCTACAAGAAAGACTTCCTAATGACAAAAAGGTAGTAGAGGAAACCCATGATGAGAAAAAAATAAATGTAATCATGCTTTGATAGAATCTAATGTTGGATTGAAGACCCACCCTGTTCCAAAGATAGATGTGAGGAAGTTTTATGGCAGGGATATGGATATTTGGATACTACATATGGAGAAATATTTTGATCTACATGACGTGAAACCATCATGAAAGGTATGTATTGCATCTTTTTATTTAGAACCAAATCAGTTTTTATGGTATATAGGGATTTTTTCTCGTAAACCACTTGTCACATGGTTAATTTTTATGGAGGAAATGATAGCACATTATGACAATACAAAGAAAAATGCCTTCTTTAGAAAATTGATAAATCTCAAACAAAAGGGTTCAATGGGAAAGCACATTGAGGATTTCAAAAAATTAGATATAAGGTTAAATGTTTTTCCAGAGAAACATAAGGTTGAATTCTTCATAGGGACTTTAAAGGATAACATCCAACATGAGGTTCTCCTTTGGGAACCTGGTTAATTGGAGAAGGCATTCAAGTTGGAAAGAAAAATTGAAAGAAAAATTATGGAAACAAGGTCACCCATCACTCATAACTATAAAGACGGAAGTCTTGTTTATACTAGCCTTCAACAACCTATAAGGTTGACACCACAACAATGGGAAGAAAAAAGAGAAAAAGGGATTTGTTGTAGTTTTGATAGAAAATACACTAAAGGTTATAACTGTGCTCAAAAGAAATTAATTTACATAGATGTGTAAGAGGAGGAAGAAAAGGAACAAGAGACATGAAAATAAGATGATATACACCTGGATCCAACCCTGAAGAAAGAAGAAATGAATGTTCCCATATATTATAATTCATTGACAAGAATTACCACTCCTCAAACTATCAATATAGAAAGATATAACAAGAAGAAAATTGTAATAGTGTTGATCCATTCGACTAGTACCCATAATTATATTCATTGAAAGATAGCAAATGAATTTAATTGCTTCCTATATCGAGCACAAGAGTGTCAATTAATGGTTGCAAATGGAGGAAACCTAAATTTATTTAGAAATTCCATAATATCAAGCTATCCATGGGAGAATATGTATTGAATAGTCCAATTCTTTCCATTCCAATGCGTGGCGTTGATGTTGTACTAGGAGTCCAATGGTTAAAGTCTCTGAGCATGACAACTTTCGATTTTCAAGAAATTTTCTTGAATTTTTTTTGGGAAGGAAAGGAAGTTTAATTAAGGGGTACCATAGGGAAACCATGAAATATAATCATATTTAATGGAATAACAAAGCTTCTAGAGAAATAATAGTGGGGTATAATTGCACAATTATGTTCACTACAGATTCAAGCAATGAAATCATTTATTTCTCTTGATCTCCAAAAAGTCTTGGAATATCATTCCAAGGTTCAAGCAGTGAAATATCACATCCAACATCAACAACAAGTTCTCCAACTCTTAAGGTGTAACCTCACTTTGGTACAAAATCGAATGAAACAATATGTAGATCAACATCATAGCACAATAAGTTTTGATGTAGGTAACGGGGTATTTTTATGGCTACAACCATACAAACAAATGTACCTCAAGAAATATAATAAGGATAATAAATTATCACTAAAGTACTATGGTCCTTACAAGGTGTTCCAAAAGATTGGTGCTATGGCATACAAATTGGAGCTTCATGCATCTTCCCGAGTGCACCTAGTTCTCCATGTTTCAGGCTTAAAGAAGGTTATAGGTGACAAGATCCCTCTTCAAATGATATTGCTGGAACTTGATGAGGAAGGAAAAATTACGTTGAAACTAGAAGTCATGGAAACAAGAACCCGACAGCTACGAAATCAATCAATTTCAGAGTATCTCATTGAGTGGAAGAACTTACCGACTACATATTCCACATGGGAGGATGAGAATTTTGTACAAAAGAATCTAGAACTACTCAAGTATTAAGGAAAACACTCTTTTTGAGGGAGAGGGGAATGTTAGATCCCTATACTACTAGTGCAACCCTTTATTTTTGTTTGTGCAACCCGCTTATTTTATTATTCTTCCCATGTTGTCCCCATATTGTTATTGTTGTGCCCCATAGGAGTCCACTATTGTTATTGTTTTTCCATTGCATTATTATTGCTATGTCTTCTCTGATTATATTGACCCCTTAGACTCCTATATATAGAAAGCAGTTTTTGTCATTTGAATCATCTATAATTTGTTCATTTGTGTAATGTAAAGGAGGTTTCCCCCTCGAAAAGGCTTATTTTGAAGTTGTTGATTTATCTCTTCTTCTATTTTGTGAGTTGGTTTCATAATAGAATGATGGACGATATAAGGTGACAATGAAGATAATGGCTAAATAAATATGCACCTTGAAAGTAGAATATGAATTAATGGATTTGGAAATTGTGTTTTAAGAAAGGTGAAGAAAGAGGGAGTGGTTAATCATGAAGATTCCTTAAATTTTAATGAGGTAAGGATCCTTTGAACATGTTTTTTTCTCAAGTATACCTTTTGAACTTGATTTGTACTACAAGCTGCAATGAAATTTGTATGAACTTGAATAAAGGTAGAGTAAGGTTGAGAGTCTGAAGTGATTTTGGAAACTCGGAGTTGATGAGTATCAATCTAATATGCTCAAGGAATTTGAAAATAATGAAATTACGATGTTGAAAATATCGCAATGAACACTCCCCCATGCCCTAGGTTTTGCATGTCCTCATGCAAATAGGGTGATGTGTTGATGAAGTGAGGAGGGTTGTCAATATGGTTCTAGTACAAAGGAACATGGAAAACACAACAACATAGCTAATGATATCAATAGTGAATAAAAATAAGTCATATTAGATTTATTAAAATGATGCAAAGCTAAAGTGACTCATAGAAGAAATTTCAAATCACTCATTACATATGATTTCATCATTCTTTAATAGTTTTATGCTCAAGAAAAAGAAAACCTCTATAAATTTAAGGGGAACTCCTTCTTTGTAGAAAAGGAGGATTTTTATGATCACAAAAAATGATGAACAAGTGAAAAATTAGTTAATACTACCCAAATCCAAAAGTCCTATAGTCATACAAGTATTACAGATAAGCTTTGCACTTGTCTTCTATTAGATATTTGTGATCTTGGGTCCCCTTATAGGAAAATTAAATCTTAGATATAGTATGAAAAATAAATGGTAGAGGACTCAAGAATACCTTAAGGCTATTCTTTAGAAACAAATTTATGCAGTTGGTTTTTACCCTTGACTTAATCCACACATGCTTCTCTTTTGTTGTAACACTACAAAGTAACCATCATATGCATAGAAAAAAGCCTTGGTTTGGTTGACATTTCTTTAGGTAGAATTCCCCATTTCCCATGAGAATTCATAGCCCCGATGGGTTTGCCTAATGATATCACACATCGGTATCGGTTGCCATTAGGCATCTATAGCTTCCACGGGTTAACCTCTTAAGCCTATTTGACACTGAAGGTTGTAATCCCATGTTTCCTACCATTTTAGTTTTAGATTATGAACATTTATTTTAGAATTGGCAGATGGGGGAGATGCTTCACAAATCTCCTTATAGACATAGGATATACCTTTCAGAGTGACTTTGATTACTTGCATAATTGACTAGATGCATAAGGTACTGATAGGTACTATAAAGTAATAGTCTAAAGTAATCATCATATGTATAGACAAAATCCTTGGTTTGGTTGACACTTCTTTAGGACGAATGCCCCATTGCCCTTGAGCATCCATATCCCCAATGATTTTTCCTAATGATATCACAGGTAAATACCCACTTCCATCAGGCATCCATAGCCTCAACAAATTAACGTCTTAAACTTATTTTAGGCTAAGGGTTGTAGTCGCATGTTTCCTACCATTTTATATTTATATTATGAACACTTATTTTGTAATTGGTAGATGGGGGAGTTGCTTCAAAAATCCCCTTAAAGACATAAGATGATACCTTTTAGAGTGAATATGATTGCCTACATATTGTATTGGAAACAAAAGGTACTCATAGGTACTTAAAGGACATAGCATGAATGCGTCATTTTAATGTGAGATGGATGAAGCTAACAAAAGAATAACAAAAAGACACCTAAAGTCTTACTAATCATAGTTTTCATATATATATGCTTTGAATTTTTAAAGTAGTGTTACACTATGAACAAAGACGTCATCAACTCGTTTACAAGTCTTAATAGACATGCTCAGATCATGCCTTAGTGTTATGATTATAGTATTCAAATTTCTTTTTCATTGGTATCATTGTACAAATCTTTTAAATTTATTTTAATCCCCTTAGTATCCATTAGTAACTATATAGAAATTTGTTTTGTATTGATAATCAGAAATACAATTGAATAAGAGAAATGAAATTAGAAACAAAGAAAAGGTATATCAGCTATGAATACTTTGGAATTATCATTCAATTCAAATTTTATGAAAATGATTGCTTATACCATCTTTGTAAAATAATGGTTTTAAAACAGATAAAGCATGAATGCATCATTCTTAGTAACTCAAGGGAAAAGGAAAGTTGTCATCGAACACTACCATAAGTGTTTCATTCAATTAATGAAGATGTCCTTTTCACTTTTCAAAATATTACTCTAGTATTTAAGCATCTCAAATGAACAATATCCCTAAATCTTTCTTTTTCCTTGAAAAATATCAAATTGGTACCAAAATTCTCGATATTGGTTAGATGAAATATGGTACTAAACAATTGGTATGTAATACTAGATGATGTTGCTATGAAATCATTTCCAACTAAACCTGAAATTCCAAAAATAATTGGAATATCTTGCTTTATTGAAAATAAAAGCTAGAAACAAATATAACTAAAAATAAATAATAGGTGGCAAAGCAAAGTAATAGTTGAACCATGCTGCAATTCAAAATAAGATTGTGTGTCAATCTTCGTTAAAATAATATGCAGCTGAAATAAACCCCAACAGAAATATGTAGTAAGAAGATATATCTCCATTTTTCAACTAATTACATTTTAGTTGTTAACATCCCCACTTATTGATAACAAGTGAGAAAGATGTTGCACTATATGTTATAACTAAACTAGCTACTATATGCCATATTTATTTATTATCCTACTCTACTTGAGAAAAATAAATTCCTCTCCTTAAGTATGTGAGTATTTGAAATTGAGCCATGTAGTAACAAGTATAAAAATGAATTCTTACTCAAGTTTATAATATAATATTTAATGCATAACTGAGTACGAAGAACCAAATGGTTTAATGATGATGTCAAGAAGTAAGGAAGAATGAAGGAGTGGTATGGACCTACAATTTATTGAAACCAACTTTCAACAAAATCATAATTCTCTTGGTTTACCTCGTTATTTGGGTCATTTAGTATATCCTCATTTATCGTGCCATTCAAATCTTCTAGCATTAGATGATTATCCTCTTATGTGCCTAGAGGATCTGTAGATCGGCATGTCAAAAATTATTCTATCTCAGGTTAGAATGGTTTCTCTTCATTATATTTGGTCCATGATTCTTTAGTTTCTTCAACAATATTATAAGGGTGGATATCTTCCTATGATTCATTTTTTTCTCTTCTATCACTTCTTGAGAGGCATATATGTTCTTGACTAGTAGAAAGATTTGTTCTTCCTAAGAAGAAGATATCCTAGCTTCTGCTAGAATTTGAGAGAGTTCTTCCAAACTATTGATCATATTTGAATATTTCTTTGTTGGCTATTAATCCTTATCATTCACATGGATTATTGGATGGAATTCTTATCAAAAATCCTAAGTCAATAAGAAGTAAATGCACTTGAAACAAATGAAAGCAAACCAATCATGTACTCGAAGTGCCATCTTGCTACCAAGGCCCTCATGTCACCGTGTTATATTCCCACACAAGTTAGGTTTATCTTCTTTCCATGAATCAATCTAAAGGAAAACATACTAGAAAAGAAAAATAAAGAAAAATGAGGCTTTTGGATCCTACCTTTAATTATATGCATATGAAAAAGAAACTAGAAAATCAATTAGAGACCACTATCCTTTCAAGTGACCCAACCATTGTGGATGCATGGATCTTCACTCATGTCTTACCATCTTTATTTGCCCTCTGCTTTCCTTAAAAATTATATCACACAGAAACCTTGAGAAAGAAACTATGGTCTAATCCCTTTAGCATGTCCCTAGCAGTGACACCAAAAATGTTGGTGGAATTATGTGTATTCTAATTCCAAGGTTTAATTATCGAATTAGAGATCGTAATAATTAGAGATACAAGAACATGAAATGAAGGATTAGATCCTATGGTAGCATTTTTGAACAACTAATGCTATAAATAAATAACTAATAAGGATTATCCCTTGTCATTGGACTGTGGAACTCTAATGCTTATCGGGTTTCGAACCACAATCCTTCATTACAAATAGATTATGTTCATGTGGTTTTATATATGTAGCTTATTAGGTATTGAGACCTTATTCTTTTTAATCCTATAGTGATGAAAACCCATTAAGCATGTTCCGACAACTATAAGCAAAATCATGTGAGGCAAGTAAAGAAACCAAGGCAATAAACTACAATAAATGCATTAACAAATTACCAAAAATAAATTATAAGAACGCTTTGAGATATATTGTAGGTTCTTATTCAATATAGGAGTATTTTATCAAGTAGATGCAAAGTCGCAATGAATTAAGGAATCATAAACTGCAAATTACATATTTCTTTAATACTTTGTTTTAGTATAGAACCTAGTATCGAATTAAGTACAAAAAGGTTGGAATTTGAAATTATGAATAAGTATCGAATTAAGTATAGAAATTTTGTAAATTTAAATTATGAATATTAAAACTTGTTAAGAAATCAATTTAATTTTTTTTTACTCTTTAAGCCTGAGAAAAACAATTTGAAATTTCTCATAATGCATTCTCCTAAACAGATTTGAAAATAGAGCAATAAGTCTAATACTAGGTGAAATACAAATCTAATGAAAAATTGAAAAGAAAATCAATTAAAATATACAATCAAATGAAATTCACTTCTTAAACCTAAAAATAATTACCATATAGTAAATTGAAATCATGAAAGTGAATAGGTCTAAGTTTTGCCTTACATAAATTCATTGCAAAATAAAACTAAAATGCTAGATGTAAGACTAATCTACAAAACAATTATAGTAACACTTACCCACACTGAGGGGCCCTTATCAAGAGATTAGTTCTGCTAATAAAATCTCAATTCAAGCTAAGAAGATGTACTACAATTCCACAACCATCAATTCTTTATTCACTTCAAAAATTTGGGTTACAAATCAACGCTCTAAATCTCTCCAAAAACTAATCGTTGATCTCCTATATTAAAATAAGGAAAAAAAATCCTTTCATATTCCCTTTGAGGCTTTATTTATACACAAAATCCATTTAGGAATGATAATACCCAATCCCCTAAACTCATGAAACAAATTTACAACTTTAGAGGAAAATCTCATAACTTTGGTTCTTGTGTAATTTTATACAAATTTGTGCTAAAGAACCAACCATACATTACCACGCATGATAGAGTTTGGCGAGTTAATTATATAAAGACTAAGCCGTTATATTTTAAAATAAAACCTCTCTTGTAATTTACTAATTCAATTCCATGGACTCGTAAATCGCGCTGAAAGATGCATGTTTAGATTTCTTGACAATCTGGGTTTTGTAGAAATTTTGTTCAAAATGGCTTCAAAGAACTAGTTCTAACCTTAAAATTATATTGAATTATTTGAAACAGTTTCATGTACAATTTTTTAGGATGTTGAAAACCCTATTTTCGAGATTTTTGAGATTCACCATCATATTCCTGGAAATCGAGGTAGAACATGGCAATCTCAAAATTCCTACATATTTTTTGATGCAACTTAAATCATGTACTAGGATCCCACGTGTGAGTTTGTTATATTACAAGGATTTTACCTTTATATTAGGTCCATGTGGAACATAATTTACTATGGTAGCTAAAATAAAAACATATTTTATAATTTTGAATTTTTTCTCTTCATTCATGCAAGTGCATAATTAAGTACCCAACTGTTAAATGGATACAAAGATAGAAATTTTCGTACTGAAGCATGATCCTTAGCCACCTAAGCACAATAGTAAACCCTAATTGAAAAAATCATATTAAAAACTCATTTACACATTTAAAATACAATAATTCGTTAATAATTAACCACAAGCTAACATGAAAGAATTTAGTGAAAATTTGTAATATAATAGTTATGGAATATGTTATAAATGTATGGATATGGACTGTAAATGAACGTTTTGGATAGCCAATACAATAAGATATCTAGGGTCCACCAAACCCATGTAACATATTTCAACTTGGTCCATAAGTCTCCATGACATTCAACCATGGCTTCAAACTACTCGTGCAGACCTTAAACCAAGACATATCTAAACACATTGAAGCTATAAATTTCAACGTTAAAAATGGAATTCTAGTTAATTCCATGGTTAGGAAGACTTTTGGAGACAAATGATGCTACAGGTCAAGTAATATCTCATCTAATGGGCTTTGAGGAAATTTCATAAGTGCATAATCATAAAAGAACTTGGTCAGACATCAAACAATTCCACCCCACATTGTTAGGTATGTGCATGATTGCAAGGGGAAGCTATGAAATCGTTGAACATGAACATGATATTGTTGGAAGGGAAATGCTAAATGTGATTCATGTGGTTTTCTCATTCACATACACAAATATCTACCAATTCCCTCAATTATGAGATTCAAAGAGTCTGGAGAAAAAACTAGAGGAATGGAAATAATTTTATAGATTAACTAGTTGCATACATATGTGATACGACCATATATACAAAAACAATAAAAGAAATTGTAAGCCTCTTATCACTCTAAGAAGTACATCCAAGGACTTCCAATAATTCATGATGCCATGACTTCTTTACTACAGTGACGCATTCACCTCTTGGTGAAATATTGAAATCTCACTCCATAAGTCCATAATGTAAAAATACTACGAATTCCAATCCTCAACACATTTTCCATGTTGATAAAATTATTTATAAGATACAAAAATTGAAATATATCATTTTCACCTACCTTCTAGACATAGAAATGATGATAAAATCCCTAGTTGGTTTATATGATAGTTCACCAATAATTGCCAAAGAACACAATTCCTTAAAAGGTGAAAATGGCTACCATTCGTGACTAAAATCTCATGATTATCATGTTAGAGATCAACTTGTTAGCTCTATGGAATTCATTAAACGAGGATTGTTCGCGATTCTTAGATACTCGTCCAAAAGCAATGGTGAGCATTTCAATGTGGTGGCGAAGGGCATGTTCTTCATGTAGGAACAAGTTTGTACATTGTTTGTTTCATACCTCTATCCTTAGTGAAGACAATGCTCTCAACTTTACATAGAAATACTCCATTTCAGGATGAGACATGTACACTATGAAAAATGAAATGCACTTTATTCTTGATCCAAATCCAACTGTATATATAATTTTCACATTATTCTACTCATCATTATATAAACACTTCTAATAAATGTGACCATTAACTACATTTCATATATGCGAAAAACTACACTAGTATATATGTGTATGTCTATATATGTAGCAAAGGGTTAGATATGGATCTTAAACTAAGTTTTATAAGGACTGGGACAGATTTCTAAGGCAAGTAGCACTAGGCCATGTATACCCATCTTTTTATAGTATAAATCCATTAAGTATGGAAACACACCATGCATGCTTATCAATTAGAGGCGTGCGCTATGAGATGCATTATTCCTTCCACCTCATAGGAATTCCTTATACAAGAAATTAAATCTTGGGTTGTTCCTTAACCATAACAAATGTAAAATTCCACAAATTTCAAAGGAATGTTTTGCACGGTGGTCACTTTAGTGGGAATATGGGTCTATATAAATATATTATATTAATTGGTTACAAAGAAGCTTGGAGGACAACATCATGCATTAAATCCAGCTAATCATTTGACTTTGGGTATATCATATCTAGTATAGAGCATATCGGAAATTAGTCCAATGTGTGATTATTTTGGAATCATAGTTTATAGGATACAATTCAGCATAATAATAATAGATTTCAATGTAATAGTAACAATGTATTAGAATTTTAGATGATGAGAATAATAACAATAGAATTCATGGTAATATTACACTAGCATATCAACTAGAACAACAATATGTACTATGTGGTTAACGTAAGTCAGTCACTAATTTTGAGAGAGTGAGTAATGGAAGTAAGTGTCAAATTTAAAAGAGAATGACACTTAGACAGGAATAATACTCACCTACCAACCTGAGATAGACTACAATCAGACTCCTTGTATAACTCTCACTCCCAAGGTTGATTTCAGAGCATGAGAAGGCTAACATAGTAACTAAAATCTGAGATACACTAGGGACTATATATATTTTTCCTCCACACGTTGAAGGGAATCTAAAGTCTACTGACAGCGCGAAGGCACTCACAAGAATGTCTAATCCAATGATTCCAGAAATATCTTACCTCCACCTACTAGTCAATGAGGGATTCCAGAGGCAAGGGCCTCCACCCTTGATTAGTTTAGCACAATAGTCCCACATAAAGACCACAAGTTAGAATACTAATTTCCTAAACTAGTTGTCTGACTATTCCACCAGTCTCACCAGTGCTACCTCAACCTCTGTGCTGGTATCTCTAAGCTTCTTTGAACTGTTCCTCACGGTTTCTACGTCTTCAAATTTATTTGTACAATAATGTTGCGCAGATCTACCCTTGGATTGCAGATTACTGTGGGGTGGTTTTTGAGAAGAGTTCGGATTTACCACAGTGTTCATCATTTTTGTATCGACGTTTCGAGTCTAAAACCAGACTCATCATCAGGATAAATTGTGCGGAGAAAAGAAGGCAGATGCTAGGTATAAATATGAGAATGTCTAGGTTTAAAAGCAAACAGGCCGACTTCTGACATTTTAATTTAATTTAATCCTTTTATTTATTTAATTTTATTTTTATTTAATTATTAGATTCCAATCAACCTCATACCATTTGGCTTTCTTCTCCCGTTTCCTTCCATTTGTCGGCCTCCACAAAATGGGAAAATATGATTAGGAAAAAAAATATTCTCAGCCGTACAATCAATTGTCCCTTTTTCCTTTGCCCATACGCTTATATTATTCTCTCAAAATATTTACCACATTTATAAAGGTGAAAGGTAACATGTGTGTCATAGGGGTAAAATGGGCATAATTTACACCTACACATAAGCCTAAGAATTGTATACAAAATTATTATTTTTTTATTTAATTGTTATTATTAATCATCCTTTTCTAATATTAAAATTAGTGATGTCACAATTATTCTAACTGTTTCTTATTAATTCCTAGTAGTTAATTAATATTTCTGCTTATTACAATTGCATTTCCTAATTATTGCCATTTATTATTATTTTAATTTATTGTATGTTATTTATCTTATTACTCCATCCAAATTTCTGTTTATGCTTACGTTAATTTGTTTCTAGGTTTTTTAAAAACTTTATTATCTTTACTATTTATGCTTAAGTTAATTTGTTTTTTGGGTTTTTTTATAACTTTATTATTTTTATTGGTTTGTTTATTAATTGAATTTTCTAAACTATATTGATATTAATCATATTATTATTTATTACTTATGAATCCTAATTAATATTATTTGCAAATAATACTAGTTATTTTTTATGTATTGCTAAAGAGACGGTTATAGAGAACATCGATAGTATTATTCTAGATAATATGTTGCTAAAGATTTCTTTGCAAGGCCCTGCAACTTAATGTCAAATTGTGAGATTGGAAAGGACATTGTGCCAAAGGGTTCAGGAAGTGTCAGCTAGTGAATGGATATTGTTGACTAAGCCTAAATCTTGTTTTGTATATTCAGTTCAATGGAGCCTTGAAATTTCCCTCTAAGCATAAGCATTGGTCTTCAAACAATCCGGGATACATATATCCAGAAAAAAAAAATCCATTATTCACCTGATCATTTATTTTGGAATGCCTTATTCTTGTCCAACAATGTCAATTCAACATATTTAGGTTCCCGAACCCAATGACCCCTTTTGTAGAAGAATGAACATGTTGAGTCCCTATTCTTGTAATTGAATATATGTTATATTAGCCTGGGAGTGGGCTTAGAGTATTTGTACCCAATTCCTCCCTACCACCATTTTCTAGAAATTTAAGTTGTTAGGTGATAACCTCCCTTGGGTCATTGAGTTTCAAGAAACATGCCAATTATATGGAGTTGAAAAAAATATTAAAGAAATGTTTATTAAGAAAATATCTAAACTACAACAAATCTACTTGGTATGATTGTGCTCTAATATATGTCACATTTCCAACCTTCATTTGTAGATCCAGGTGCAAGTTAGCCAGTTTGACCTAGATCTAACACATTACACTCATTCCTTCAATTTGCTATGGGGGTTACTCCATGTACGTAAGTTGATTTCCCCCAAGGAGTAGAATCTTCCCAGTCAACCTAGTCTTGGAAGGTTGAAGGGTGCCCCCAACACAAGGTTGATTGTGCTCAGTGAACATAGGGAGCTCCATAGATAATATCCTCCTCAATCAGACGATGATAAATTTTCTTGAGGATCACAATCTCAATTTTAGCTAGGACGACCTAGCTTTGTGATCACTTAGAGGCTAATAAAATTATCTTATTTTATATTATCTTATCTTCTATCACTCATCATCCTAGAAGGGGATAAGCCACCAACCAACAAAATGATGGATAAGACACTAGTCACCCCCAACTAGGGGGTCTGGAATTGAAGACTAAGGGCCAAACACCAACAAAAATGATGGCTTTATGATGGAAAATTGGCCTGGATTTTTGGACCTTTAATTTATGCTCCCTATGGCTTGTAAACCTAATGGGAATGGACATTTCTAATTCTTGGTGTAGTCCAAATAGTGAGTAATTTTTTTTTATCTCAGACTTCTTATTTTTTACTAATGGAGATGCCTTTAACAACCCATCCTTTACTTTTTTTTATCCACATGTCAAGATATTTCATGCTTATGCACAAAATTGGTATTTGCAATGCCTTTATTTGTTTGATATTTTCACGTGTGTGGAATTATTTGACCCCAACTTGTATGTCAACTTTGGCACTTCTAATTGTGTGCATATGGAATTTGAGAGTAGTAGAGTATGCAGAGAAGATACTTGCAATTCCTTTATCCATTGGATATTTTCTAATTGTGTGCATACAGACTTTGAGAGTAGTAGAGTATGCAAAGAAGATATTTTCAATGCCTTTATCCATTGGATCTTTTCTAGTTTGAGGAATTATTCGATTTCAGCTTGTATGCCAACTTTGGCATTTCTAATTGTGTGCATATGGAATTTGAGAGTAGTAGAGTATACAAAGAAGAGAACACAGTCCAACAACACACTGAAATGATGGGAGACAACAATTATGGAATGAGTTCAACCATGAAATGGAATGAAGGCAATGCGAAGTCGCATAATCCTTTGACTTATGTAAACTAGTGGAAGATATTGTCATCATTTCTTAAAGGGAAGGGAACATTTGACTTGGATACATTTTCCCAGTCCTTATAGGCTTATCTAGAACTCTAAACTCTTTTATTTTATTAATATAAATGTTCTCAAGATTTATTTGGTTTTAAAAAAATAGAACAATGAGTATAACATGTGTATTGATTCTTAATGCAATATATATCACATAGATTGGCGCACCCTCAACTGAGATTTAAATGTCTTAATTCAATGGATATAGAATAATCATTTAGAATAATAGCCAACATGGCTAGTTGCTGAGTGTTTCTTGAAAAGATAAAAGGATGGCACATCCTCTTGTTAAAGTTAAATTTCCTAATTTAATGTATATACAATATTTTTGAAGGACAAAATAGGAAATTAATGGCACATCCTCCTCCAAGAGTTAAATTTATTAACTCAATGGATGTGGAATAATACTTTGTAGAATAGTCATCATGGATGGCTGGGAAAGTTTCCTGAAAAACCATAGGATGGCACAGGACATTAAAACAAGAATGGGTAGGGCTAGAATCATAACATAAGAGGTGGTCCAAACCAATATTTTCCATATTCCTTGGTTTATAATTTTTATGAGAACTTCCTAACATAACCATAACCATTTCAATTAATTTCACCAAGAGAAATAAATATTTACAGTTGTCATGTATGTGCATGTACACACATAATGTTAGAAAAATAAATTGAAACACCTTAGTTGTAATATACATATAATGTGATAGGTGGAGTTCAAATTCAAGATTGATTAAATAATATGTGAGAGAGAAACCATCCATATTTTTGTATTCATCCATCAAGCATTAATAACATTGATGTATAAGATAAAAGTATGGCTAAGGTTATCTACACATTTTCAATGACTAAAATACTAAGAGTTGATGCAGGTTTGGAGAGTTTGTAAATAATGTGAGAACCACATTCTGTATCTCGACACCTAAAAGGAAAGACATCAATCAACCCACTTCCAAAGAAACAATACTTTAGGTTTTTTAGAGATCCAAATCAACTCCCTTCATAGATCATGATGATGAGTTGCACTTGTTGGCCCGAAACAATACTTCTAGTTTTTTAGAGATCCAAATGAACTCCCTTCATAGATCATAAGATGTGTTGCACTTGTTGGACCAAAACATTGACTAGAAAAACATATTGTGATTGATCTAGAAGAATAACATCAAAATTAATCACATCACAAATACCTAAATGAAGAAGTTTTATCATTGTTAGATCTAAGACTTTTGTGATCCATAATGTAGAAATCAGTATTTCGGATTAATCACATCATAAGGATTGGGTCGACATTTTTAACCAACTAATGTGGTTCATCCTTAGGACAAGGTGAGAAACCAATAAATCTAAGAGAATAAATAGTAGGGATGCATCATTGTTCAGGGTTAGCCATTCAAAAATAGTCGTTGGTGAAATAAAATTATCTAGGAATATGTGATGAATATTATGAAATAAGCTAATATTTAGAGATCATTTTTTGGGATTCAACTGCGTTAAGTAAGTCATTCATCTATGACCATTTCCATGAGAGGTAGTAGTAACTAACTAATTTCTCATTATTTTTGAATAGTCCACTTAGCACTTAGCTAATATTTAGTTAGAAAGTAGTTGTTATGTAATAATTATTTATTTAATATCGAAAATGTGAAGTATTTATAAATTTAAATAATAATATTATCTAAGAATAATTTATTTATATAATATTATTATTTAGGGTAGACCTATTCAATGTGAATTAGGTAGAAAACTAGAAGGCTCACACGGAATAATACCTCCATGCCAGTTCTCATTATTACCGAGCTCAAAAATTCGGGGTTCTTAGCACTCTAGCTACCCGTGCTCTAAGAATCTCTCATGATGACCACCTTGATCAGGAGAAATCTCATATTCTTTAGGTTTTTGAAAATAATGGGTATAGCAGACCCCATAGCCTCAAGTCCTTTCACAGAGCTAGCAAAGAGCCTAGGGTTAAACATGCTCTTGTTGATCCTATATCTAAGGTTTATCTCTCGTATATCCAAGAAACCACGGATAGGATCACCCATATTCTTAAGAAGACTAATGCCTCTTCTTCCTTCAAACCTCTCAATACCATTAAAAATTTTCTTAGATCGGTTAAGGACCCTATTGATCTGAATGACTCAAAAGGCGTCTACCTTGTTCCCTACTCCTATGGTATTTCCTACATTGGAGAAACAAGAAGGAATATTAAACTGCGGATTAATGAACATGTTGTTGACATCAGAAACAATCGCTTCGACACATCAGCCCTTGTAGAACATGCAAAGAAATCAAAACCCCATGTCTGCATCGAAGAATCCAAGCTCATTGCTAAAATTGATCATTTACAACACACGAAACTCAATGAAGCGATTGAGATTGAGAGGCATGCCAAAAACCTTAATCGAGATGATGGCTGGAAATTAAGTAAAAGCTAGATTCTAGATCTCACTTCATAACTCCTCCTCCATTTCCTCACCTTTATCTTTTTTAGCTTTAGATGTTTTCTATCCTAAAATTTATTTTCTTTCAGCTTTCTGATGGTAACTCCTTTATCACTATCTTTGATTTCTTCCTTTTCAAGGATACTCTATCTTTTAATAGTCTCATTTAATGATAAATAGTCCCTAAATAGGTTTTGGTAATTTGTATAAAATATTTGTTAAATTTATAAAGATAAAAAAAAAAAAAAAAAAAAAAATCCATTCCCTTAACATATTTTTCAACCAAATATTCTTTAAAATTAGGACACCTCACAACTCCATAGAAATGGTGAATAAATATTTTAGGTCATAGTATTTATAGAATTTGATAATTTATTATTTACATTTTCAACTAAAATGTTATTATATAAATTAAATTATTTATTATTATATTATTTATTAACTAGCTTAATTATATCATGAAATAAAGGCTAGTTCTACTAATTCACATTGAATAGGTCCTACCCTAACTAATTAATATTATATCAAATACAATTTTTATTGATAATATTATTATTTAAATTGATAAATAATTTACATTTTAGATATTAACTAATAATTTATTACATAATAACTAGTTTCTAACTAAATATTATCCTATTTAATAATCTTCATCACATATTCCTATATAATTTTATTTCACCAACCGCTATGCATTCCTGCTATTTATTCTCTCAAATTGATTGGTTTGTCACCTTTCCGTGAGGATGAACCACATTAGTTGGTTCGAAACTTCGACGCAATCCTTATGATATGATTAATCCGAA
>APFE030488706.1:0-35974 GCA_000404065.3 Pinus taeda
ATTATATACATTATTATAATATTAACCTCTCAATTTGTTATATTATGGTTGATTGCATGGATTTTGTTGTTATTGAATAGTCCAAATTTAGCTTTTAGAGAAACTTTCATTGTAAAAGAAGCTCGAGGCAAGGCAATCAGTATCAACGCATCTTCAGTTTTCTTCTTTCCACTATCCATGCTTCTCTCTTCCTTTCCTTCATGTTTAGATCTCTAAGTAGTGTTCAAATAGATTTCCTCTTTAAATCAAATCTTTAGTACTCGTCTACTGCAGGTTTCCTTCTCATATCCAGAGTTGTGCAGGATAAGTAGCTAGATCATGATGGTATCTCCCTATGTCCTTTGATTATGAGTGATGAATTTACCAGACTGTGTACTTGACTAAGCTATGATTAATAAAGACAGAAATTGTCCCACCTATTTGATTTATGGCGAATGATGGAAGAATGGCAATCCTGGCTCTCTTTCGTTTTTGGATACATATTTTGAAAAATTTGTATCTGTAGCATCCCTCTCTTTTGATTACTGATACTCTACATTTTTCTCTTTATTTCTTCTTCTTTCCATTACCCAAGTGGACTAAAAGATTGACCACAATAAAATCTGATAGAATTGATATATTAATTCGCTGACAATAAGCATTTTATTTGCCAAGTATAAAGCATTTATTGCAGACCTATAAACCCTAGTTATAGATATGAAATTTACTTGCTGATTTGAGGGTTTAGTACATGGATTTCAAATATTCAAGATCTGATCCGATAGAAATAGCCCCCTGGAGTTGGCAAGATCCAGCTCTTAAATGAGAGGGATTGTGTCTTTATTAGAGGCATGTTCCCCAATTTGATCATTTGGAAATCTTTGAGCCCTTTTGCTCAAAGTATCGTTTCAAGTGCTAACATGATCAATTACATTTCACGATAGCAGAAGCAGAGGAAATTAATATTAGATTGGTCATTGTAGATGTATCATGTGATACATTTTTTCTAATTTTGTATTGTCTATTCGGTTTGAGTCTTCATTAGAAGGCATCAACAATTAATGTGTGATGGATCATTTGACATCCACTACATCTTAATAAACCTTTTTCTTCATATTTTTGTTGCAATATTATTAGTTGATGCTGTTTTCAGTTTATATTTAAAAAGTCAAAAAACTGGATAAAGTTTGTATTTTTTTCAAGTCTGCTGATATTTTTCCAATATTTTCCCTACTTTTTCCAATATTCCGAGTTTTTGACCTCTTTTGATAGATTGCTGACAATGATATTTCCATTGGGAAAATGGCTAGTATGTAATTGGGAAACGGATTAAAAAGTCTTTTTGAATCTGTGATATAAGCAATATGCTGTAAATTCATCACAGCATATATTCTTAGGGTTATAGAGATCAGGAATGCTCCAGATCATTTAAAAAGTGTACCATGGAAGGAGAAAAAATAAATGAAATATTGGTTTGACAAAAAGATTTAAAAATAGTAGTCATCAAACACAAAGAATAAAAAGCAAAAAGAAAATTTGACAAATTGGAATACATTATAGTCAGTGAACGCAGGAGCTCAAACATAAGTTTAGAGAAAGCAAATAAATTAAATCATCTTAGTTTACTCCAAACATCAAATTGTGGGGAAAAAGCACCCATAAAATATCATCTTAGTTTACTCCAAACATCAAATTGTGGAAAAAAAGCACCCACATATTTTATGCAATTGCCTTGGTTCAAATTACTACACCAAACCAAAACAAAGATAATCAATAAATGAATTGAATTGATTTACATGAGCAAATGAAGCTCAATAAGTAATACAGAGATATTTACAGAAATAGAAACATCAAGTTTCTATTAGGAAATAGAAACAACCAGTGTCTATTAGGAAATAGAAACAACCAGTTTCTTCTAAGAAACTGTTAAAATGATAAAAATAGAAACAGCTAATAAGAATGAGCATTAAACACTAAATAGCATTATTTTAATACCCTCCCTTAATGCTCAATCTATTTACAACACCGATAGACCCTTTGAATTTTACAAACTTATCAGGACCAAGGGGCTTAGTGAAGATGTCGGCGGGCTGCTCCGTTGTGGGAACATATCGCAACTGAATGGATCCGTCTTCAACAAGCTGGCGAATGTAGTGACAATGGGTTTCTACATGCTTTGTTCGTTCATGAAAGACTAGATTCTTGGCAAGTTTGAGCACTCCCTGATTATCATAGAACAAGGGAGTAGGACCTGTCTAGAAAACATGCATATCTGCAAGCATACGTCGAAGCCAAACTGCCTCACAAGATGCCTTAACTGCTCCCCTATACTCTGCTTCTATTGAGGAGAGAGCCATTGCCTGCTCCTTCTTACTAGTCCAGGTGACAGCACCGGATCCTAGACTAAACACATACCCCGCTGTAGATTTACGCTCATCAACCAAACCAGCCCAGTCAGAATCTGTGTAACCATTGAGTATAGGATCGGAACTTCGAGTGTACAGAAGTCCATAATCAGGAGTGCCACGCACATAACGCAGCACACGCTTTGTTGCTATCCAATGATCAGCCTTAGGAGCTGACATGAAGCAGGAAATATAGCTCACTGCAAAACTGATGTCAGGTCTAGTGGCAGTAAGGTAGATGAGGCTACCCACTAATTGCCTGAATAAAGTTTCATCCACAAGGGGTGAGGCTGACTAAGTTGAAAGTTTGAGCCCTAGTTCCATAGGAGTTGTGGCAGGTTTACAATCCTGCATTCTGAACCTATCCACAAGATTTTTCGCATACTTGGACTGAGAGAGAAAGATGTTGTTCTCAATCTGCCAGACTTCAACCCCCAGACAGTAATGAAGGAGTCCCAAATCTGTCATATCAAAGGTGCTGCACAAATCTTGTTTGATCCCATGGATCAAATGTGCTGAACTGCCAGTAATGATAAGGTCATCCACATAGACAACCACAAACAAAATATCATCATCAGTATGCTTGATATTCAGGTTTGCATCATATGGGCTCCGCTAAAAGCCATGATCTGTTAGGTATTGATCAATTTTCATGTACCAAGCCCGAGGAGCTTGTTTCAATCCATAGAGTGCTTTAACTAATCAACACACTTTCTATTCTTGACCGGCAACCTAGAATCCCGGAGGCTGCGTCATGTAGACTTCTTCCTGTAAGTCACCATTTAGGAAAGCACTCTTTACATCCATCTGATGAACTTTCCAGTTGAACTGAGCTGCTAGCACAAAGATAAGCCGTATGGTACTCATCTTGGCTGTAGGAGCAAAGGTCTCCTCATAGTCGATGCCTTCCTTCTTTGAGAACCCTCGA
This sequence comes from Pinus taeda, assembly GCA_000404065.3. NCBI lineage: Eukaryota > Viridiplantae > Streptophyta > Pinopsida > Pinales > Pinaceae > Pinus > Pinus taeda. The sequence continues at coordinate 3,313 of APFE030488706.1, forward strand.
GCAACAAGACGAGCTTTATACTTGTCTAGGGTTCCATCCGCGTTCTATTTCACTTTATACACCCATTTGCAGCTGATGGGCTTTTTCCCTGCAGGAAGATCAGAAAGGGTCCACGTGTGATTCTTCTAAAGACTCTGGAATTTAGCTTCCATAGCCTATTCCCACTCAGATGTACCCTTAGCCTCTGAATAGGTTTGAGGCTCAAAAATACTGTGCAGGTTAGCCATAACAGCAAAATTTACTGTAGACTGTTGTTTGCTCTTATGTCTAGAAGTTCTACCTTCAAGGAGCTCATTATCCCGGAGATCACCAATGGTTTTAGCCCACCATTTAGGCCGGAGAGTAGAGGAACCAATAGTAGGAGGAGGTGGAGAAGGCTCAGGAACAATAGGAGCAACAAGAGGATGGTTATTTTCTGGAGGAAGCTCAGGTAGTGTATCATCAAATACTGATGCTGCATCATCCATCCCATCGGGTGGACCTACCGAAAGAAGAACACTGTGAGGTTGATCCTCAAAACACTGCTCAAAAGGAGGAGACTGAAAGAATCCTCTGTCTTCATCAAATACTACATCCCGAGTAAAGCTAAGACGACCAGTGGCTATATCTATCAACCTATAGGCCTTGTGATAATCACTGTACCCTATCATCATGAGTTTCTGGCTTTTGGAATCCAACTTAGAGCGCTTAGCAGCTAGAATCCAAACATATGCAATCGAGCCAAATACTTTGAGGTGATTGATCTTAGGCTTATGGCCAGACCAAACCTCTTCGGGAGTCTTCCCTTTAACAACCTGAGTAGGTGATCGGTTAAGAAGATAGACAACAGTAAATACTGCTTCAGCCCAAAATTTGTTCGGAATACTCCTGTGTTGTAACATGGAACGAGCCATTTCAACAACCGTACAGTTGCGGCGTTCGACAACACTGTTCTACTGAGGAGTGTAGGGTGTAGTTAATTGGCGTTTGATGCCATAAGTATCACAGAAGTTGGAGAAAGCAGAAGAACAAAATTCCCCCTCGTTATCTATCCTAAGAGTCATGATATTACAGCCAGACTCTTTTTCAACTAAGGATTTAAACTTCTGAAAGATACTAAATGCATCAGATTTATATTTTAGAAAATCCACCTCATCTTTCTACTGAAATCATCTACAATAAGCAAAAAATATTTGCAACCAGTAATAGAAGACATATTCATAGGACCACAAATATCAGCATGAATTAACTGGAGTACCTTAGATGCGCGCCAAGATTCTCCATCCTTGAATGAAGACCAATGTTGCTTGCCAGCTTGACAGGCGCCGCATACTCCCAACTGCTGAGTCTGAATATCAGGTAACCCTGACACAAGTCCCTCCCGAGAGAGCTGAGAGAGATACTGCATGTTTAGATGCCCATATCACTGATGCCACAGAGTGCTGATGGGAGAAACACGAGTTGCTAGAGCCACTTCTAGAGAATCACCAGTGTCAAGAAGCCCGTATAGACCATGATCCTCTAGGCCAACAGCAACCGTAAGACTAGTCTCCTTGTCGATAATGGAGCACTTGTGCGCACTGAACACTACATCAAGCTGAGGAGAGTTCCTCATAATCTGGCTGACAGACAGCAGATTAATTTCCATACCAGGAACATAGTACACATGCAGGAAGATGAGTGTGCGCCCACCAGACTGGATCTGAACTGTACCTCTGCAAACCACTGTGTACTCTTCACCTCCGCCGAATACCACGGAATCACTGAAGGGTGAGAAGTCAATAAACCAGTCACGCCTGTGAGAGAAATGGCGTGATGCACCAGAGTCGATGTACCAGGCTGAAGACGGAACATGATCTTAAGACCTTTTAGCCATAAAGGCGTAAAAGGCAGATTCTGTCTGCTCGGAATGTTCTGCAACATTCCCTGTTTGATTGGGCCCTCCCTGTTTCTTCTGTTCAGAAGCAATCCTCTGTCGGCAATCTTTCTTCATGTGGCCGAACTTGTGATAGTAATTACACTGCACATTTTTCTTCCTAGCAGGGTCAAAAGGTTGAGAAGAACCTTTCTGCTGAAAAGACTAGAAGACTGATATTTGGCAGCAAAAGCATTTTATGAGCGCGCTGATGAAGCACCACTACCAAACTGTTGTTTCCAACAATCCTGTTGCATGAGTTTGGTGCATAACTCTGGAAACTTCAGATCAACATTAGTGGAGGTAATGTTGAGTGTTTCTATGAAGCGCTTATAAGGTTTTGGTAGACTTTTCAAAGTGATGACTACCATATCTTCTTCCTCCATTGTCCGACCAATGGCTTCGAGCCGATCTCAAATGTCTTTAATCTTGTTAAGGTGTTCCTGTAAAGACATATGTTCTTCCATCATGATGGAGAACAACTGATTCTTGAGAAAAAAAGCTCTGCTTTTGTCGGATGTCTCATGCAATTCCTTCAAATGTTGCCAAATGTCGACAGCTGTCTTGCTAGAAGGAATTTGTGGTAACTGATCATCAGTTATGGAGAGTTTGAGAAGCATAACTTCTCGATTTCGATCATCAAACTTATCCTAATCAGCACCAGTGGTACAAGGACGGAGTTCTTGGCCCAAAACGAGCTGGTCAAGATGCCTATATTCAAAAATGGTCAACATGCTCTGTTTCCAAATGTTATAATTGGTACCATTAAAGCGTTGACTACCTTATAACATTAGATTGGTAAATGAGGCCATCTGCACGTTTTCCAAGACAAGAAAAAATAATTAAATAAAATAAAAATCAAAAACACAACAAACAAACAAACAAACAAAAAAAATCCTGCACGGATTTCAATGCAGATGCCGGCTCATCCGGACAAAAACTGACAGGGGCTGGTGTAAATATGAAGGAATGACAAAAAATTGATTCTTCCACAAAGATTTTACAATCGTTGACTGTAAAAACAAAACAAGGAAGTGATAATGCCCCTGCTCAGTTCTTATTTCGCCACGTGGAGAGAGAAACCTCTGAATAGCGCACAAGAAGCCGTCAAGAAGGCAGGGCGTCCGCTCGGCATCCGACAGGCCCGCAGCTTCTTTCCACGTTACTGAGAGGTAAACAACCCCCTCAATCCTGGAAGAGATCAATCGCTCAAGATGTATGTGGCTCCTCCAGTATTTCAATCTACCGCATAAAATAACAACTCTGCCTCCGCGAAAGACCCTAACAGCGATCAATGAGCACAACCCTTCCAACTGTGGACTCGGCTTCAAACGACACTAGCCCGCAGCTTTCCCGGCTTCGAGCAGAGAGAAACGAGCTTTGAAGGGATCGTTTTCACGACCCTCGGTTAGGCCCATATGTCCCGAACAACAGGCCCAGTGCTACGCCTGCGTCGAGCTGGACGGTTCACGAGAATCGATCATGCGATGTGTTCTCTGGCATGGGCACGGGGCGGAGGAAGCGTCGAGAAAAAAATGCTTTCCGCTCTTAAACTAGCAGCCGTTCTGTGGCAGCTGCAGCAATAGCCGGGAGCTTTGAAGCACGTTCGAGATAGGATAGGCGAGTCTTGGATGGCTATCGAATATCTCCTCGGCTGATAAATCTAGCGACTTGAGTCCAAATACGACTAAGGAACGAGAAAGGTAATAGTGAAACCCCAAACAGAGCCCATCCTCAACTCAACAAGCGACAACGTCGGGTAAAACGGAGAATCACTCTCAAGTTTGAACAGCGTCAACCAGCTTGAAAACAAGCACTCAGATGCAGACCCCTAAAAAGCAGTTTCGAAATGAAACACAAAATTTTTCACACACTGAAAAATTATTTCGAAAAGCTAACTTAGCTCCAATACCATAATCAATGAATGAATTGAATTGATTTACATGAGCAAACAAAGCTCAATAAGTAATATAGAGATATTTACAGAAATAGAAACATCAAGTTTCTATTAGGAAATAGAAACAACCAGTTTCTTCTAAGAAACTGACAAAATGATAAAAATAGAAACAGCTAATAAGAATGAGCATTAAACACTAAATAGCATTATTCTAATAAAAGAAATTTATGGAAACTTACTTTTCTCTCACAGTCCTCGTGACCTGTGCATAGTGAGACACTGATTTTGGATCATCGGGATCAATGGTGATCTTTTGTTTCCGTAAAATAACTAAAGCTGTTTCAAAGTTTTTCTTCTTTCCACTATCCATGCTTCTCTCTTCCTTTCTTTCATATTTAGATCTCTAAGTAGTGTTCAAAAATATTTCCTCTTTAAATCAAATATTTAGTACTCGTCTACTTCAAGTTTCCTTCTCATATCCAGAGTTGTGCAGGATAAGTAGCTAGATCATGATGGTATCTCCCTATGTCCTTTGATTATGAGTGATGAATTTACCAGACTGTGTACTTGACTAAGTTATGATTAATAAAGACAGAAATTGTCCCACCTATTTGATTTATGGTGAATGATAGAAGAATGGCAATCCTGTTGTATCATTGCTCTCTTTCGTTTTTGGATACATATTTTGAAATATTTGTATCTGTAGCATCCTCTCTTTTGATTACTGATACTCTACATGTTTCTCTTTATTTCTTCTTCTTTCAATTGCCCAAGTGGACTAAAAGATTGACCACAATAAAATCTGATAGAATTGATATATTAATTCGCTAACAATAAGCATTTTATTTGCCAAGTATAAAGCATTTATTGCAGACCTACAAACCCTAGTTATAGATATGAAATTTTACTTGCTGATTTGAGGGTTTAGTACATGGATTTCAAATATTCAAGATCTGATCCGATAGAAATAGCCCCCTGGAGTTGGCAAGATCCAGCTCTAAAATGAGAGTGATTGTGTCTTTATTAGAGGCACGTTCCCCAATTTGATCATTTGAAAATCTTTGAGCCCTTTTGCTCAAAGGATCATTTCAAGTGCTAACATGATCAATTACATTTGACAATTGCAGAAGCAGAGGAAATTAATATTAGATTGGTCATTGTAGATGTATCATGTGATACATTTTTTCTAATTTTGTATTGTCTATTCGGTTTGAGTCTGGATTAGAAGGCTATCAACAATTAATGTGTGATGGATCATTTGACATCCACTACATCTTAATAAACCTTTTTCTTCATATTTTTGTTGCAATATTATTAGTTGATGCTGTTTTCAGTTTATATTTAAAAAGTCAAAAAATTGGATAAAGTTTGTATTTTTTTCAAGTCTGCTGATATTTTTCCAATATCTTCCCTACTTTTTCCAATATTCCGAGTTTTTGACCTCTTTTGATAGATTGCTGACAATGATATTTCCATTGGGAGATAATGGCTAGTATGTAATTGGGAAACGGATTAAAAAGTCTTTTTGAATCTGTGATATAAGCAATATTATATAAATTCATCACAGCATACATTTTTAGGGTTATAGAGATCAGGAATGCTCCAGAGCATTTAAAAAGTGTACCATAGAAGGAGAAAAAATAAATGAAATATTGGTTTAACAAAAAGATTTTAAAATAGTAGTCATCAAACACAAAGAATAAATAGCAAAAAGAAAATTTGACAAATTGGAATACATTATCGTCAGTGAATGCAGGAGCTCAAACATAAGTTTAGAGAAAGCAAATAAATTAAATCATCTTAGTTTACTCCAAACATCAAATTGTGGGAAAAAAAGCACCCATGAAATATCATCTTAGTTTACTCCAAACATCAAATTGTGGGAAAAAAAACACCCATAAAATATCATCTTAGTTTACTCCAAACATCAAATTGTGGGAAAAAAAACGCCACATATTTTATGCAATCGCCTTGGTTCAAATTACTACACCAAACCAAAACAAAGAAACTTACTTTTCTCACATTTCTCGTGACCTGTGCATAGTGAGACACTGATTTTGGATCATCGGGATCAATGGTGATCTTTTGCTTGTGTAAAATCCCTAAAGCTGTTTCAAAGTTTTTCTTCTTTTCCAGTATCCATGCTTCTCTCTTCCTTTCTTTCATGTCTATATCTCTAAGTAGTGTTCAAATAGATTTCCTCTTTAAATCAAATCTTTAGTACTCATCTACTGCAGGTTTCCTTCTCATATCCAGAGTTGTGCAGGATAAGTAGCTAGATCATGATGGTATCTCCTTATGTCCTTTGATTATGAGTGATGAATTTACCAGACTGTGTACTTGACTAAGCTACGATTAATAAAGACAGAAATTGTCCCACCTATTTGATTTATGGTGAATGATTGAAGAATGGCAATCCTGTTCTATGATTGCTCTCTTTCGTTTTTGGATACATATTTTGAAATATTTGTATCTGTAGCATTCTCCCTTTTGATTACTGATACTCTACATTTTTCTCTTTATTTCTTCTTCTTTCCATTGCCCAAGTGGACTAAAAGATTGACCACAATAAAATCTGATAGAATTGATATATTATTCCGCTGACAATAAGCATTTTATTTGCCAAGTATAAAGCATTTATTGCAGACCTACAAACCCTAGTTATAGATATGAAATTTTACTTGCTGATTTGAGGGTTTAGTACATGGATTTCAAATATTCAAGATCTGATCCGATAGAAATAGCCCCCTGGAGTTGGCAAGATCCAGCTCTAAAATGAGAGGGATTGTATCTTTATTAGAGGCACGTTCCCCAATTTGATCATTTGGAAATCTTTGAGCCCTTTTGCTCAAAGGATCATTTCAAGTGCTAACATGATCAATTACATTTGACGATAGCAGAAGCAGAGGAAATTAATATTAGATTGGTCATTGTAGATGTATCATGTGATACATTTTTTCTAATTTTGTATTGTTTATTCGGTTTGAGTCTTCATTAGAAGGCTATCAACAATTAATGTGTGATGGATCATTTGACATCCACTACATCTTAATAAACCTTTTTCTTCATATTTTTGTTGCAATATTATTAGTTGATGCTGTTTTCAGTTTATATTTAAAAAGTCCAAAAATTGGATAAAGTTTGTATTTTTTCAAGTCTGCTGATATTTTTCCAATATTTTCCCTACTTTTTCCAATATTCCTTTTGACCTCTTTTGATAGATTGCTGACAATGATATTTCCATTGGGAGATAGTGGCTAGTATGTAATTGGGAAACGGATTAAAAAGTCTTTTTGAATCTGTGATATAAGCAATATGATGTAAATTCATCACAGCATATATTCTTAGGGTTATAGAGATCAGGAATGCTCCAGAGCATTTAAAAAGTGTAGCGTGGAAGGAGAAAAAATAAATGAAATATTGGTTTAACAAAAAGATCTTTAAATAGTAGTCATCAAACACAAAGAATAAATAGCAAAAAGAAAATTTGACAAATTGGAATACATTATAGTCAGTGAATGCAGGAGTTGCAGAAGCTCAAACATAAGTTTAGAGAAATCAAATAAATTAAATCATCTTAGTTTACTCCAAACATCAAATTGTGGAAAAAAAAGCACCCATAAAATATCATCTTAGTTTACTCCAAACATCAAACTGTGGAAAAAAAAAGCACCCATAAAATATCATCTTAGTTTACACCAAACATCAAATTGTGGAAATAAAACACCCACATATTTTATGCAATTGCCTTAGTTCAAATTACTACACCAAACCAAAACAAAGAAATTTATGGAAACTTACTTTTCTCTCACAGTCCTCGTGACCTGTGCATAGTGAGACACTGATTTTGGATCATCGGGATTAATGGTGATCTTTGGTTTCTGTAAAATCCCTAGTTTTTCTTCACTTCAAAAAATACATATTCTTCAAGAACTCTTCCTGCAATAAACACAACAATCAATATACACCATTAGATTGAAAACATTTTGGGATCAAATCCTATAAAGAGAGGATATCAATTAACAAAAGGTTGCTGATTATGTATGAAAACAACTTGCAAATCGGACATGAAAAGCATTTAAAATGTCAAAAATCTTTTAAAATCTCACTTTCAAAACACTAAAACTAGATATTTTAACTTTTAACTGAAGAATCCATATGGGTTGTGAAAGCTAAATATTTATATTAAAGTTATAAACAAGTAAATAAGATCACTAAAAACAAGCACAAGGGGTTAGTTCAACCAGTTGTCACTAGTGTTACTGGGCATTTGGCTATTTCTATCACCATGTGAGCACATGCTCGGCTCGAATCCAATGGGTGAGGCACAACAGTCTATGCTGACAAGTCACTACTAGGAATTCCATCTATAAATGTGGGGAGACATCTCTTGGTTTTCCCCAAAAGGGTTTCCTTGAAAAAAAAAAAAAAATAGATCACTTCCAACAGTGAAAAGTGAAAATAGAACCATTTGAAATTTTATCTAACAAATTCACAATCATCCCTTGAACTACAATTTCAAAAATGACATTCATGGATTAAACTCAAAATTAATGGCAATCGCAATTTAGGAATATTTAACAACTTTACAGCATTCTGTGTTGAAAACTTTAAAGGAAAAACAAAAACTCAATGGAAGAAGCTTCTACATGACAGAGACTTAGTCATTTGAATTTTATTTTCCAATAAAATTGAAACTAATTTGAAGTTGACACATTAAATTTCCAGGACTTAGCATGTACTTATGTCACAACTAATTAAGTCACTACACAACACAAACAAGACAACTTCAGTCCATTCCTTAACAAGGGAGATAGAATTCAATTATGAATTGGACCTTAATACACAACAAAATACAACACACTTTACTCTTTTATGCAAAAGAGTCCTAAACTTCCGCCAAAATTTACTCATATCCTAAAACATATATCACAATCACTGATTACATAAAGTGGTCATGGATGGTAAAAGAGTTCATTGATTGATGGATGGTATAATAGTTATGGACAAATATGCACAAATATTGAACTTTCCAGATCAATGAATGAAGTCGCTTGGAACAAATTCCTTAAGGCAAATGTGCTAAAATAGAATAGACATGACTATAGTATATTAATAATTTTAGTCCCATTAACATGAAAACATGTTCGTAGGGGATTTATCCATCTCCACACAATAAAACTTAGTGCTTGAAAATATAAAACTATCACCATCCTCTCATTCACCAATGTGTATCACATTTTCCTATTTTACTTAATGAGCTCAAAGAAGGTGTCAATATAAGGTTCATCATATCTTTATAACCTTGCCAATGTACAAATACATAAGCATTGAGTTTGAAAAACTATCTTTTCAACTCACCTGAATCTCCAAGCAACTAAATGGTTCCCCTATGGTTATAGTAAAACTCCCTGAAAAAAAATTATACCTACCTAAAATATCTTCTAAAAAGGGCAAGGATAAATGATTAAAAAATAAAAATAAACAAGAAGACGACCAAAGAATTCAAAGAAAGGAATTGGACCTCTGTTTACTACAACATAAAACACTTGAGGACCCAAGCTAGGAGAAACTTACAACAGCATTTCTCTCCATCTTGTATGGTCATTGCAAACGAAAACTTGGACCCATTAAGCATGTTTACTGTTTTCTCTCTAAAAACAAACTTGAAAGTTTGTTGAAAAAGTTGGCAGATGGCGCAACACTCATTTTGGATGTCAATAAAAATTGAGTTTAAAAATATGAATGGAAATAAATAGTGTTATATGAAAAACCTAAATAAGTATGGAATGCGTAAAAAGGCATAATCATGGGAGAAAAGGCAGACTTTCAAAGGTTTCCCTACCTTCACTAAATAAATCATGCTTTGGGGAAATAAAATTGAGGAAGAATAGGAATGCAACAAGCCTTTTCATGCATTCTCAACTTGTATCTAAAGAAAATAGCAATACAAAGGGTTGCACCAATTATTGTCAAGTTCAAATTCGTTAATCCTAGTTGCAACAATTGATCAAAGTCAATTAACTAAATATGATGACCAAATAGATACATACAATATGGTTTGATTCACAGTTTTCAAAACCATCTCAGTCCAAAATCGAAACCAATCAAACCAATCAGTTGAATCGGGCACGATATTGAACTTGTAATGTTCCAAATTTAAATAAATAGTGATATGTAAAGCAAAAACAATTTATAGCACAAAAATTTTAAACAGTCAGCAATTTCGCTGATAAGAACTCTAGAATTAAAAACCAATTGAGCCATTTTATAATCAATGGAGCAAGTATAATAGTAGGGAGGAATGCACCTGGGCTTGCCTCATTGGCAAGTGTGACAGAACCCAGGTGATAATACAATGATCTCAAATGCTGGAAATCGTTGCTCCTCTAATGCTCTGTGCTGCCCAAAGAACTTCACTGTTGCCTGGAAAGGGACTGCAAGAAACTCCTCCTCCGGTGCTCAGAAAATGATGAAACTTCAGCCACAAACTCCTTGGCCAAAACCCACAAAACCCCAAAAATGATTTGGCTCGATTTGGACTTCCCAAAATCGACCCCCAAAGGCACTATTCAATCCCCAACAATTCTACATTGTCTGCTGCAAAGATACGACTTAAAACCCCACCTCCGGTACCTAGAAAATTATGAAACTTTTTATTTGGGATCCTTGTCAAAAACCCAGAAAGTATTTTGGTTGGTTTAGAATTTTGAAATTCGACCCACTTGGAGCCCAACCTCAGTTGCAACTGCAAAACTCGGTCTTCTGGAAACTGCCTGTAAATCCTCCTGGAAATGCCCCCAAAGTGTTGGGCTAACCCTTGCTATCCAATCCCTGACTTCCCGGGTGAGCTCTTGGCCTAAGACACCTGCTCCTAAGCTCCACGAAAAATTGTTGAGTGGCCTTTGCACTGTCCCCTGGCCCAGGAATTCGAACAGCTGGAATGTTGGCTCTGTTGGTTGTAAAACTCAGCAAGAATGCTGGTCTATTTCTGCTCTCTCAACTCTCTAACTCTTCGGCAAACAATCTGATCTTTGTTGGCCTCTATCTCCCTCTGCGTATTCTTTAGTTGCCCAAGAAATACACACTCCCTGCTCTGCGTTGGTTGGTGGTGCTATGTCACTGCCTCGGAACTCCTAAAATCCTTGTAGAATTGCCTCTCTAGGGCAGGCAAGGATGGTCCCCCGAAAGTAGAGGTTGAATCTCCCGCTTAAGAGATTCGTGGTTAAGCAGTTGGTTGACTCAGCTAAACAGCAAAATGAACAATCAAGTGATTTTGTTTGCAAGATGTATGAATCCATCCCAAATGAGAGTTGCTCCCTCCTTATAACTCCTTGAGCCTCCCTTGCCTCATGTGGTCCCCTACATCCACCTATTTGACTTTTCCTCCAAGCTATTCGAATTGGCCAATTCGAATTCCCATGTGGGTGGCCCCCACATTCCACTAGCAACCAAATTAAGTCGAATTGCCTCCTAAGTCCCTAAGTCGAAAATGATGGGTTCTCTTCCTTAGCCAAAATTGTGCAAAATTGTGTAGCAACACCCTATTACAAATGTGTTTGAGAAGGGACATGACAGTCCTCCCCTCCCAAATGTTGCTTGCCCTCAAGCAACCTCAAAGCTGAGTGCTCCAATATGTGCTCACCCTCCCAAGTGGCATCCTCATTCGGCAAGTTCTTCCAACGCTCCAAAAATCGATTGTCCTCAAGCAATGCCTGAACGAACATCCTTTCTAACTATTGCTCCCCACTGTCACTGCAACATGTACCAAGGTCCCAGATGTGCCACAATAGTCCCTGAAGTCAGCATTGTCCTGATATGGAAGAATCCTTCAATACCAAGATCCCAGGCCATCCTGTCCAACATGAAGTTCCCCTCACTCCACTCACTATCCTGCCCGGTGCAAGTACCAGAAGTCCCTTGCTCCATCAGGGACTCGCTAAAGCCCAATGGAAGATATGTATGATCTCCCCCTATAATAGTCGGCGCATTCCTAAAGGTTATTGAGTTGTGAAGAGTTGTGATGCCCTAGTTCCCTGCTAGTCCCAGAGTGGTACCACCATGCTGACGCTGCGCTACTCTGACTATGTCATACTCCCCATCGTGCGCAGACAGTATCCTCCTCTCTAGGAACTCGATGGTGGAATACTGAAAGAGACGAGACATGTCCTGCCTGGGCATCTCCATGGCACCAAGGCCTACCCATCCAAATCTAACTCCAAACCTGTGCAGCAATAGAGAATGTCTGCCTCCACATATGATGAAACCCTCTGTGAACCCCCATGTGTCATCCCAAGAGCAAACTATATCACTCTCTACCACAACTTCACTCATCACGAGTGATCTATCGATCAACTAAATCCCTACATCCCATAGGCAGACCTGTTGCGGCATAGCCCTGACAACCGATGGAATCCCTTTGGCCCTCATCTCTAGTCCATGTATGCCACTCATATATAGGCTCCATACATCATGAACTAATCTGAGGCATGCTAAATTGTCCGGTGCCTGCCACTGTGTAGTATTGATGACAACCGGAAACCATGTGTGCCAAATAGCTAACCCTTGAATGCAACCAATAGATGGGTATTTGATACGTGCAATCAACTCAGTGTACGCAGATTCATCCTGCTCCTACCAACCATCGCCACTGGTTCAACTACCTGACCTCTGGAGAATGTGTTGATACAATGTCGAGAACCTAGATAAATACTAGACAACTATCTCAACTGTTCACGATATCCTCTGCTTATGCATGGTCCAGACATACCCTGTGGAAAGAGTGAAACATGTCTCTTCTATAGCCATCTCCCCAGGCATAGGATCAGTGATGAATGATATGCCATCCCTGTCGGTGATCACCTGATCCCTCGACCTGTGGCTGTCAACTCGTGCACCCGCTAAGAAGTCTCCCCTCTATCGCACCAAGTGTCATCCAAATATATTGGGTGAGCTCCCCGCCCCCTGCTGCTTGTGCCTAGAGTGTCAAAGGACAACAAGCAGATTGCCCGTTCCTGTAAGTGACATAGAAGAGGATTAGGAGTGTGAGTCCCCGCGAATACCATCAAGTATCGCTCTTATGTGTCCCCATCGATCCTGGGTGAACTACACCCAAAGGTATGCCTGGTATCTCCGTCCATGGGTGTCCCTGGAGACAACACTCCAAGACCTCGTTATGCAGCACCATATGCCTCTGCATACCACCGATCATCCCAGTCCTCCTGGACATGCCACTGTACACCGCCAGCTACCCCTGTACACTGATGGATACCCTCGGCTGCAATTATGCCATCCTGTACCATCCTGCTTCCAAACTATGTCACTGCACCTGTCACTCCCCGCATGTACTCACTGCGATGTGAGGCACTCCCACTCCGCAATGCAATCCAACACACTACAACACACCACCATGCATCTCCATGCCCACCTGTAGACCACTACTCAACGTTAGATGCTCCCACACATCCCTGGATATGATGGCCTAGACCTATGTCTCTACGTGTCAGGCCACACCCGATCAATATCATCACCTCCACCATTGCATCATTATCCCCGCTGATAAATGGATCTTCTCTCCAAATCCCCCCTAAGGGATCCGAGAAGTGACTCTCCCTATGTGTCAGCAGTGATGCCACCACTACTCCGCTCCTTTGTATCCTCTGTGCCCCGCACAACAATGAAGAGCCCCCAGCTCCATGCAAGGCACCGTCTGGTGGCCTGCCAATGCCACCTCCTCCGACAAACTGCTGCCAGAGTATGTTGATCACCAAGTGAACCCGTGTACAAATGCCATACCAAGAAAACCAAAAGAGTTTGTCCATAAACTGGTCGTCCATTGGTGCTGACCGAGACTCCGCTAGCGAATGTGCATGCTCAACTGCGAAGTCAACTGCACCATCTCAATTGTAGTCAACCGACATACATGGGAAATGATAGGTAGTCCCTCCCAGATCCCAGGGCCAGTAGGGGCTTCCAAGATCCCTAGTGCCTAGAAACTCCCGCTGAGATCCACCTAGGGGTCCACTACCATCTCCATAGTCCACTCCACCGAGTACCAACTCAGAATCTCTCGCCACCCAACCCCAAGAGAGGGATCAAACGCACGAACTTCCGCACATAGAACAACCCCAGCATGCGGGTGTTGCACCCTATGCAACTCAGGTCGTCTCATCCCGCTATCCTGGTCAATACATACAATCTGACTAGGTAATTCTGTCTCCCTCTATCCAATGGGCCAAGGTAACCTAACAGTGCTACCAATCCCGTCTATGTATGCCCGAAGAGGGCTGCTTTCATGCTCCAACGTGCACTCTAGCTGCACCAGTAGGGAATCCAACTGCTCCCCAACGTGAGTCAATTTGGTTGTGGACTGGGCACAAACCGCTCTCATGCCCTCCAGCTCCTCGTTTTGCTACAGAATCACTTCTCGCACTAACCCGGCCTTCCTTTTTAATGCTAGAAGGTCGGCCTGAAACTGATGGAACTGTCGTGGGCATCTATCACCTGTAAACTCAATCACGACTCCAGATACCTCTGCAAATGTTGGCATCTTGTCCAGGGATGGCACCCCTTCAACAAATGGCTCTATGAGAGTAGGCTCTATCCTCTCCACTAGGGTGTCAACTGGGGCTATCAAAGAGGTCTCTAATAAAGGTGACTCCTGTGCCACATCAGGTATATCGATGTGCTCCTCACCATCCTGTGGGATCTCAACATCATGCTCAACCTCCTCCTCAGACTCCTAATATCTAAAGCCAAGTCTCCACCAACAAAAGCACCCCCTAGTCTCACCCTCTAACCTTCTTTGTCTTGTCTGCTCCTTTTCAGGAGATTTGGTGCCCTGATCTGGTCAACTTTCCCCACAAGATGTAGATGGTTGCACCCCCATGGCCTGCTCACCTCTAACGCCTTTGTTGTAAGGGTGAGGATGGGTTTGGTCTGTCACCCTCCTCAATTTGGCCAACCTCTCATCGTCCCAATGAATTCTACCCCAGAATTTATGCATACTGGATTTCCCTTGAGCCATGGGTTTGTCTACAGTTTCACCCGTCACTGTGCACTCATACCCAAAGCTTCCATGTTCTGGCTAATTTCCCACAACTAGGCCAAGATCATGCTTCGATACCATTGTAATGTTCCAAACTTAAATAAATAGTGATATGCAAAGCAAAAACGCTTTATAGCACAAAAATTTTAAACAATCAGCAAATGCTCATAAAAACTCTGGAATTAAGAACGAGCTGAGCCATTTTATTAATCAATGGAGCAAGTACAATAGTATGGACAAATGCACCTGGGCTTGCCTCATTGCCAAGCGTGACATGACCCAGGTGATAATACAATGATCTCAAATGCTGGAATTGGAAATGGCTGCTCCTCTAATGCTCTGCACTGCCCAGGAAACTTTAATGTTGCCTGGAAAGGGACTGCAAGAAACTCCTCCTCCGATGCTCAGAAAATGATGAAACTTTAGCCACAAACTCCTTGGCCAAAACCCACAATAACCCAAAAATGGTTTGGCAAGATTTGGACTTCCCAAAATCGACCCCTAAAGGCACTAGCCAATCCCCAGCAACTTTACACTGTCTGATGCAAAGATACAGCTTAAAACTCCAAGCTCCGTTGCTAAGAAAATTATGAAACTTTATAATTGGGATCCTTGTCAAAAACCTAGAAAAACCCAGAAAGGATTTTGGCTGGTTTTTAGACTTCTAAAATTCAACCCCCTTGGAGCCCAACCTTAGCTGCAACTGCAAAACTCGGCCTGCTGGAAACTGCCTGTAAATCCTCTTAGAAATGCCCCCAAAGTGTTGGGTTGACCCTTGCTATCCAATCCTTGACTTCCCGGGTGAGCTCTTGGCCTAAGACTCTTGCTCCTAAGCTCCACGAAAAATTGTTGAGTGGCCTATGCGTTGTCCCCTAGCCCAACAATTCGAGCTGCTAGAATGCTGGTTGTAAAACTCAGCAAGAATGTTGGTTTATTGCTGCTATCTCAGCTCTCTAACTCTCCAACAAAAAATCTGATCTTTGTTGGCCTCTATCTCCCTCTGTGTATTCTCTGGCTACCCAGAAATATGCACTCCCTGCTCTCCGTTGGTTGGTGGTGCTATGTCGCTACCCCAGAACTTCTGAAATCCTTGTAGAACTGCCTCTCTAGGGCTGGCACGGATGGTCCCCCGAAGTAGAGGTTGAATCTCCTGCTTGATAGATTCGTGGCTAAACAGTCGGTTGACACAGCTAAACAGCAGAGTAAACCGTCAAGTGATTTTGTTTGCAAGATGTATGAATCCATCCCAAAATGAGAGTTGCTCCCTCCTTATAACTCCTTGGGCCTCCCTTGCCTCAGGTGGTCCCCTCCATCCACCTATTCGATTTTCCCTCCAAGCTATTTGAATGGGCCATTCAAATTCCCATGTGGGTGGCCCACACATTCCACTAGCACCCAAATTAAGTCGAATTGCCTCCTAAGTCCCTAAGTCAAAAATGATGGGTTCTCTTCCTTAGCCAAAATTGTGCAAAATTGTGTAGCAGCACCCTGTTACAAATGTGTTTGAGAAGGGACATGACAGAATTGGCTAAGTGATTGGACCAAATGGCCAGTTTGTATCAGTTAGGTACGTTACCAGTACAAATCAACCCTAATTGACCAATTCCAACCCTAACCAATTAGTCAGATCTCACACACAAGGGGGAGTCCAAGACTCCCCTCGTGATGGCAATTTTGGGGTGGTTTTGTAAGAAACCAAGGGATTTTCCCTCCTAAAATAGCCTCTTTTGGCTATAAAACCAACCCTCCCGCGCCTAAACCCTAACCCTAACTCAACCCTAGCAATGTTGGCAATTAATGGTAATGTTAAATTCTTAAAGTAAAAGCATAAAAAGGAAAGATAAAGGAAATGTTAACTTAAATTTTTAACATTACCATTAATTGCTTTAGCATGTTTGAGAGTGCCCAAAGGGGTTGGATCCAATGGTGAAAAGCAAGTAGTTTTTCACCGTTGGGTAAGGTTCAATTCCCATGAGGGCCTTAACTTGAAGCCATGGGGACACCTTATTGTAGTGGTCAAACGTGTGGTTGCGTCCAAAGGGATTATATTAAATTATCTTGAGACCACTACACATAGAAGTGGATCAAAGCCCACCCCCATGTCCTTCAAGTTTCAATCCCTGGGGGCACAACTCAATTGGCAATCGTCATGTATGAAGTATTAAGCAAAGTTTGCAATCCAAGGTTCAATCGCCCACTCATTGGCCTGTGACACATGTGCGAGTGCACGTGTGGTTTACCTAGCTTATAGCAGTAGCAATCAAAATTGACCCTGAGTCACACAAGTACTAGCTCAACCCAATTGTCGATTCCTCTAGTTAAAAAAAGGATGTTTAAGAGTGGTTCCAACCTTATAGTATTTCACATGGGGTAGAATTTCATATCCCTCTCATAATTCAGCAAACTTAACAATTTTCCGAATTTTAGGATTGGTAGGATTACAACATTTTCATTGAATTCTATCATGTATGTGGGTATGGGGTTGACATTTAATCAAGAGAGAAAGCCCTTTATGTACATTGATGTTGGTGGTATTGAATTTTGAACTCCTCTAATGTTCATCATATTGATTGTTGAACTCCTCTGCCATAGCCTTAACAAAAAATGTACCCTTCACTCAAACTAAAACAACTGGTTGGGAATGCCAAGCATTTTCTACCATATTATATGGTTAAGGAGATAAACACTTCACTCAAACCAAAATCACTAGTTAGGTAGTTAATCTTGGTTGAGCTTGAGGAATCTGAGGAGTCTAAAGACTTTGAGCCAGATGATGTTTATGTAAATCCTGTTGATGATCCCATTTCTAATAGTGGTGATGAGTTTGATGAGTGATCATGTTGATTAATTGTTTGTAGTAAGCTAGTGTCCCAATAGCTTATAGCATGGTTTTGGACTCTAGAGGCCATTCAAAGCCTCATTCACTATGTATTTTATTGCTATATGCATTGCACTTGATGCCATTTTGATGTATTCACCCTCACATGGTACGTAAATGAGAACTTTGCATATTTTGACTCTAATGGTTTTGAATCATGGTATGGAATCTTAATAGTGACATTTTCATTAAGAATTAATTATTTTATGTCTTTTTTTTAAACTAGTTCATTAAATCTAGTTCAATTCAATTTTGGTTTGAAACCAGTTTTATTGGAACCAAACTGGAACTAGTTGATCTGACTGTTTTGATGGATTCACCCTCACATGGTACGTAAATGAGAACATTGCATATTTTGACTCTAATGGTTTTGAATCATGATATGGAATCTTAACAGTGATATTTTCATTAAGAATTAATTATTTTATGTCTTTTTTCTTAAACCAGTTCATTGAATCTAGTTCAATTCAATTTTGGTTTGAAACCAGTTTTATTGGAACCAAACTGGAACTAGTTGATCTGACTGTTGTGATGCCTAACCATTTTAATTGATGGCATCAAACTAGACAATTTCATATATTACAACCAAAAGCCCTCCAAATGCAAATTTATTAAATTAAAAAAAAAATATATATATATATATATATATATATATATATATAAAGTTAATATTCAACCCTAAGGCCCTACGTATGCTATGTAATTAATGGTAATGTTAAATTCTTAGAGGTAAAGGGATGAGAATGAAGATAAAGGAGAATGTCACTTTTACACCATTAATTGTTTTGGGATATTTGAAAGTGGTTCCAACCTCATTGATATGGAAAACATAGAATTTTAGATCCTGCTCAAAATCCAGCAGATTTAACAATTTTTAGGATTTCAGGATTGGGGGATTGCAACATTTTCACGGGATTTAATCAAGAGCACCAAGCCCTCTATGTACATTGTTGTTAGTGGCATTGATTAAATTCCTTTGTCATGACCCTAGTTAAAATGTACTCAAACAAAATCTCAATTTAACATGTCAAGTTTTTTGTATCTTATCTTAATGCTTAGAGGGTGATAATTATGATGGGGATCCTAGTATAGGCAATGATTTTGATGATTCTTTTTTGACACTAAGGCCATGTGGAGCCTCTTTGTTGATGTATTTTTGGTTCAAATATAGATTGCACTCGGTGCTATTTTGGTTAGATGACCCTTACTTGCTATATATATGAGAAACTTTGCATATTTGTTTACAATAGTTTGGATTCACATGAATTTATTTATTTTTTCAATTTGAATATTTATGTATTTTTTGGTTAACTAGTTTCTTGGTCCAACTTGTTTTCGGTTCTGATCTGATTCCCAGCTTTGGGGTCAACTAGTTCGATGACTGGTTTGGTTCTGATAACATTGTACGAAACCCGATTTGATAGATGCCCAGTTTGAAGACCAATTCTAATTTTTAAAATTGTGGTTTGACTTTAGTGTAAAAAAACCTTTAAGACACTCTAGAGATGTTTACATTCAATTCTTTAATTCACTTTTCCATTACTGTTGTGAAGCTCCTCCTTCACTCAAAAAACAATAATTAACAGCTACTACACATAACTTCTATCCATGTTCTTTCGGCATGACAGACTAAGATAGCTTAAACATATTGACTCAATTTAAATATGAAAGTTACTTCTATCATTCAAAAATTAAAACATTGTAATATGATTACCATTTATAAGTCATACTATAAAATTATCACTTAACCATACTCTTGAACAAAGATAATGAATGTCCCTATTAGTTATGGTATCTGAATGAACAACATTCAGTGACTCACTCAATAGTAAATACATTGCTTAATTTTTGAGGAAGATGTGCCGGATTGAGAAGCTCTCTGAGAATGGCTAGGTTTTTCATCCGCAAGGAATTTTTTGTCTGTCGCCGTCAAGTTTCAGCTCGCCCCTGACGTAAACGATGGTCTCAGTTTAGGTGATAAGAGGTTTGGATTGTGATTGCTAAAAAGTGATTATGGATAGGATATCGTTGATGCCATGCTATGCAATGGCTTGCACAGTTGTCGTCACTACAGGAAGCGAGGAGGGATCTTTTTGGGTCACAAACGTGTGGAGGTCGGATCCCTCCCTAGTAGATCTAGATCTCTTGCATAGATTTAATAAAGCGATTATTTTTCAATTTTGTTGCAGATGTCATTTTCAATTTTTTTTCAATTTTGTTGCAGATGTCATTTTCTTTCATGGATTTGGTTAATCACGTGTTTGTACATCATGGGTTTTGTCCATATGTGGAGCCTATCATTGAGAAGGACGAGGGGATTGCAAAGCCGCCAAAACCTCAAAGAATGAATCTCTTTTCCTTCGCCATTTTAATCGTGGATAGGGATGACGCTTTCATGAGTCTTGACTCCATGGCTTCTGGCTCTTTTTTTTCTTGCAAATCGGTCTGCAAAGCAGACAGAAGAAGCCATATCTGGTTATGGATCAGGTGATGGAACAGAAGCACATGAAAAAATTTCAGATTTTCGTAAAAACCCTTATCGAAAAGACCTCGGTCTATTGGATACGGGGCGGGGACCTAGTGGAACAATTGAAGCAGATCGTACAGATCAACATGGGGATACCAACAACACTCCAAGTTATGGAATAGGAGGGTAAAGTGCTATGGGATTCCTGTCGGCTTGAAGACTATGGCATGGGAAAGGACTCGACCATCATATTAAACCTGCAAATGTGAGGAGGCTCTTCAGTCCACAAAAACCCTAAATCAAATTTTAGTGGATCCATATTGTTCGAGGATGCACTCAAAGGGAACAATGTTACTCAAGGCACACAGCCTCAAAACATGCCAGGGCCTTACATTGTTGAGAAACCAAATAAGGTACCAACCATGAATGTAATAAGTTCTAAGGTAAAACCTGATTTTGCATATCTACAAACCACGACATTAATATGTAGGTTTAATGGTTTTTGGCAGAAACTAGAGGACCCCATATGAGTGGGTACAAACCACGACATTAATATGTAGGTTTAATGGTTTTTGGCAGAAACTAGAGGACCCCATATGAGTGGGTGCATTTCATATAGGTGCATTTTCATTGTGCAACAAAATGTAATCTCTATTTGTGTTCCAAAGATTTTTTTTGTAGCACACTTCGAGACACAGGAAGACAAGGAAAAATTTCTAAACAAAGGCCCATGGTTCCTGGGTAGAGCCAGGCTTTATGCTACCCCATGGTTCCTAGAGTTTGATGCAATAAACATGGTGGTAACAACAATACAGATTTGGGTGAGGTTGCCAAACCTACCCCTTCCTTTCTGGCATCACCAAGTATTGGAGAATATCAAAAATATTTTGGGCAAGTTTAAAAGAATAGACTAGGACAGAATGTCAAAAGGTATCTTCACCTTTGCCAAGATATGTGTAGAGATAGACCTTAGTAAAGGTCTTCTCGATCGTATTCTTATAAAACATGAAAACTTTCAATGGACACAGGGTTTAGACTATGAGAATAGAGCCTTCAGACCAATTTTCAAGCTGGTCATCTTCATAATTCTTGTCCACAGGGAAAAAGGCACCTGAAAAGAAATAGAGACAAGCCCCTAACCAAAGGGGATGGCAGTTTACAAACAACATTGAAGATGAAGAAGAGGAGATGGAAAGACATCATCTAGATATAGCAACACATACTCAATCTGGTAGCCAACCAAATGGGTGTGAAGGGAACAGGTCTGGATCAATATAGATTATCTAGAGAGGTAATGAATCAACATAGGTTTTTTTCGTAGCACACTTCGAAACACAGGAAGACAAGGAAAAATTTCTAAACAAAGGCCCATGGTTCCTGGGTAAAGCCAGGCTTTATGCTACCCCATGGTTCCTAGAGTTTGATGCAATAAACATGGTGGTAACAACAATGCAGATTTGGGTGAGGTTGCCAAACCTACCCCTTCCTTTCTGGCATCACCAGGCATTGGAGAATATCAAAAATATTTTGGGCAAGTTTAAAAGAATAGACTAGGACAGAGTGTCAAAAGGTATCTTCACCTTTGCCAAGATATGTGTAGAGATAGACCTTAGTAAAGGTCTTCTCGATCGTATTCTTATAAAACATGAAAACTTTCAATGGACACAGGGTTTAGACTATGGGAATAGAGCCGTCAGACCAATTTTCAAGCTGGTCATCTTCATAATTCTTGTCCACAGGGAAAAAAGGCACCTGAAAAGAAAAAGAGACAAGCCCCTAACCAAAGGGGATGGCAGTTTACAAACAACATTGAAGATGAAGAAGAGGAGATGGAAAGACATCATCCAGACAAAACAACACATACTCAATCTGGTAGCCAACCAAATGGGTGTGAAGGGAACAGGTCTGGATCAATATAGATTATCCAGAGAGGTATTGAATCAACATAGGTTTTTTTCGTAGCACACTTCGAGACACAAGAAGACAAGGAAAAATTTCTAAACAAAGGCCCATGGTTCCTGGGTAGAGCCAGGCTTTATGCTACCCCATGGTTCCTAGAGTTTGATGCAATAAACATGATGGTAACAACAATGCAGATTTGGGTGAGGTTGCCAAACCTACCCCTTCCTTTCTAGCATCACCAGGTATTGGAGAATATCAAAAATATTTAGGGCAAGTTTAAAGAATAGACTAGAACAAAATGTCAAAGGTATCTTCACCTTTGCCAAGATATGTGTAGAGATAGACCTTAGTAAAGGTCTCTCGATCGTATTCTTATAAAACATGAAAACTTTCAATGGACACAGGGTTTAGACTATGAAAATAGAGCCTTCAGACCAGTTTTCAAGCTGGTCATCTTCATAATTCTTGTCCACAGGGAAAAAAGGCACCTGAAAAGAAAAAGAGACAAGCCCCTAACCAAAGGGGATGGCAGTTTACAAACAACATTGAAGATGAAGAAGAGGAGATAGAAAGACATCATCCAGACATAGCAACACATACTCAATCTGGTAGCCAACCAAATGGGTGTGAAGGGAACAGGTCTGGATCAATATAGATTATCCAGAGAGGTATTGAATCAACATAGATCATAGCTCCAGCACAGAAAGACGGGAATCTATCCCTGGATCAGGATTCAAGAAGCATAAAGAGAGCTCATGTATCTAAGAGCTTGGACTCAAATAAAGATACACCTCAACAAACAAATGGCAACCAAAAAGCAATAGTATCAACTACTCTGAATGAAAGAGTCGGGAGAAAGGTGGAGAAAAAAGAAGAATTTAAGTGTTTTTATCACACTTAACCCCACCAAATTTTATGTATCTTTTTTATATATTTTTTCCATAGTGTGCATTAGCCAAAAAGCCGATATATTTGAATGCTCCTGAGTCTGGAGCATCTACATAATGCAATTTTGTTCTTGTTTTCAGATTGAATAAAAAGACAATAATTCTATACAAACTAATTAGTTATGCATGTAACAGAAATATCAGTGCAATCAATAAAAAAAACACTTTCATCGAGCAATTCAAACCTCGAGTATAGTGTACCAGAAGTATAATTGTTTATGGATTTCAATAATATGACAAGCCGTTAATATGTATAAATGTATCTATAAAATGAGCCTCTCGTCTCGGCTCAAAAATTAAGAAAAACGGAGGAGATTTGAATAATAAATTACCGATATCGGCCGCCGCATAGCACGAGTAAGAGAGGCCATCCTCTGGTCTTCTTCCTCTTCTTCGTCCTCCTGTATTCTCCTCTCCTCTTCTCAGACTCTTGTGATTTCGGCCACTATAACGCTATTATACATTAAAGAATGGACGCAGACTTCAAAGCCTTCTTAAAACCTCGTTCATGCTGCTGGGTTAACCCTAAACTAATATAAATAAAAATTAAAAACCTAAATTAATATGGTGTAGTTGTAGTCTAGTCCAGTGTTTTTATGATTTTTCTAATTTGAAGTTTATAAAGTTTTAAAGTTATTAAAAGAAATTGTTAAGTTGAGTTTAATAATGCTATTTATTGATGTAAAATCGTTTTAATTTTAGATAAAAGTTTTTTCTAAAATTTTGTTCATTCTTTTGGATTAGTTTATATATAATTTTTATATATGTGAAAATTACAAATAAAATATTATATGTGAAATTACAAATAAAATATATATGATATTTTATATATGTAAAAATTATAAATAAAAGTAAAATTTTAAATCAATGTGGTGTATTTATTAGTTTCGAATTGTTCGGGTTTATAGCATTTAATTTGTTGGCTATCCATTATTTTGTAGAGTCTTTGCAATTTTAACCAAAATTTCAAAAAATGTTGAATATTCTTATTTGTTTGTAAATTCAAAAATAATTTTCTAATTTCTGGAAATCTTATTTTTGGTTTTCTATTGGTTGAGCGAGGCTTGATGTGACATAATTCTCCTAATGAAGAGCGATTTATTTTTTGGTACTTGTCAGTGCCTCAAAAATCATTTTAAAATAAAAGACTAATTTTGTGAGTGGTCATTTCATAGGTGAGTGCTTTGGCACTATTGTGTTTGACCTTGCTATTTTTATGCCCAATGATGCCAAAACTCACAAGATTATAGGTCCTTTACATAAGTGAGAGGGGGGAGGGGCTAACTGCTACTATTTTGTTGTGTAGAGAAAGGGTGTGTGGGAAGTGTGGGAGAAAGGGTGTGGAGAGAAATTGTGTGCGGGGGAGTTTGTTAAATAGCAAGGACTATATCAACTCAAGCTTTCTTCCTTTGCACTCAACATAAGGTTAATTTAATATGTAGAGTTAAGGCATGGACAAAAAAGACTAATTTTGTGATATGTGGAGGAAGGAGAAAAGTTGTGGGGGAAGTGTGACATAAAGGGTGTGCGGAGAAATTAGGTGCGAGGGAGTTTGTTAAGGAGTAGGGACTATATCGAGTCAAGCTTTCTTCCTCTGTAAACTAATTTAGTATGCAGAGTCAAGGCATGGACAAAAAGGGCTAATTTTGTGAGTGGTTATTTTGTCAATGAGTGCTCTGACATTGTTATGCTTACATTGCTACTGCTCTACCTAATGATGCCAAAGTTGATGGGGTTCCAGGTGCCTTACATAAGCAGGGGAGGGGCTGAAAAAATATGTGGAAGAAGCTTTGACATATTAATTTAATATGAAACTGCTACGATTTTGTTATGCAGAGAAAGGGTGTGTGAGAAGTGCTAGAGAAATGGTGTGCAGAGAAATTGTGTACAATAGAGTTTGTTAAAGAGTAGCAACTATATCGTCCACGGTGTTTTGGATAGACGGTGATCAGATGCTCTGTTAAGACACTCCTTGATGTGAATTCACCGGTTCAATTCCTCACCCCGATTGGGATGACCAAATCAGTTCTGCTGGCAATTCCTATGTTTCTATTATCAGTTCTCCCAACTCCTAAAGGCATCCTCAATAAAAGAAGAGAAATCCAGAGGAAGTTCTTATGGAATGGGGCAGAGAAAAAAAATAAATGGGCGCTGGTGAGTTGGGACAAAATTTGCAATCCAAAATCACAGGGGGGAATTACGCTTGCTAGACTTGGAAAAACTGAGTGTTGTCTATGGAGCTAAATTATGGTGGTAGTGGATTAAGAATGTAAATTTGCCCTTGCCTTCATTTTGGAAAGCCAAATATGCTCCATACTAGAACCTTCAGGCTTTAATTAGGTTTAATGATAGAATGTTAGGATCTGCCACATGGAACCTGGCTTGGAGTAATAAGGGATTGATATAGGAGCATTGCTTTCAGGAGATTCAGAACGACAAAACAACATTATTTTGGGAAGATGCATGGTAGCAAGAACCTATATTAGTCAAACCATAACAAATGGCACTCCAGGAGACACTGCAAGTAGAAGGTAAAAGAACAATTCATCAGTAATAGGACCTTAGGATAACCAACAAAAAATGGAGACAACGGACAATCCTAAATCAATCCACACAACAACCACTAGCCCAAATGGCTCAAGGCCTAAATGAAGATCTTCAGCTACAAAGGCTTCTCCATTCAAAGGATGAGGATCAACTTCGATGGGGAAGATAGGAATGTGACCAATTTACTTTGAAGGAAGCCCACAAATACCTCATGGAGAATCAACCAAATGTTGAAGGGCTGAATTGGAACAAAATTTGGTCATCTCAACAGTGGTTGAAAATCAAATTGTTCATTTGATTCATAATGCACAGAAAAATCCTTACTTGGGAAAATCTTTGTTGCATGGGCTTCTCAAGCCTTTACGATGTAGCCTATGCCAAAAGAAGGAAGAAAATATAAACCATATCCTGAATAACTATGAATACACAACTATGTTATGGGATTGGGTTACTCAGGTCTTTCAGAAGGCAGATAGGCAAAGAGACAATATCCAAACAACTTTAAACAATTGGAGAGGAGAAATACTAAAAGATGAAGGGGTTAATATTTCCTGGAGCCTGAGTCATGGTTTTGTGATATGGGTGGCTTGGAAAGAGAGAAACCAATGGATATTCCTGGAGAAATCCTCCCCAACTTCCTCATTAATCTCCCAAATCTTGCACCAAATACAGGAAACAATCCTAAGTTTCTAGGTGCGAAATGAAAATAACAATCCTACAAAACAAGAAAGTTGAATCCTAGAAACCTTATGTCTGAAAGGAATCCAACATCCACTTCATAGGAGAAAGGAACCAAGAGTGCAGGTATTAGCAAAGTCTTGAACACCTCTGGCGATAGGTTTTCTAAAGTTAAACTTCGATGGTGCCATGAAGGGTAACCTGGGTCGTGCTAATGCGGGAGGGGCGATACGGAACAACACTAGTAAAATCCTTCAAATCTACTAGTCAAATTTGGGCACAACGATGAACAACGCAACAAAATTCTTGGCTCTAGAACAAGGGCTAGACTTGTTGATAAGAGCCAATCTCCATCACTACACATTAGAGGAAGACTCCACTTTGGCAATCAGGGCAGTCAGAAGGTTACAGTGCGGCTCCAACTTAGGGAAAGTGGCAAAGCATTAGCACCTGAACTAGATCATACAGATGATTCATGAACACTTGGATCACATGCGAAACTCGGAGTTTCACCTTGTTCGTTAAACTGCCAACAAAATGGTCGACAAGTTGGCGAATGAAGGGGCAAAGGAGTTGGCGATCCGAGGGAGTTTTGCATGGGGGGAGTTTTGTTGGGTTGGATATGAAGGGATGTGATCGGATGTGGATGGACACGATGATCAAGGTACGCACCCCAGGGGGGAGCCCCAATAAGTGTTTAATGATCATTGGGAATTAGACAATGCAACTAACTTGTAACCAATGCAAGGGATGATTGTTACAACAAAGTGCCATTAGAATTGTCCAGAAAGATAGTGCGTGGAGATTAAAGGCTAGTGAGGTGGCAATAGAGGAGAGTACACTACTGAGTACAAAATCCCCTCTTCCCTAGAATAATAGTGATTATAAACCAAAAAGCATACGCTCTTAGTTATTTCCCATGTCAAATCGTCTAATAACAAACAAATCTCGATTGAAGAAGACATGGGGGAGGACGCGATGTACACAGATGAATATGTGTGATTTATCACACCCCGATATGGTAATAATGGTCAAAATAGGCAAGTTGGAGAGTAGTGGGAACTTTGGGCTTTAGGCATATGTTGTTATTTATTAACCCCCCCCCCCCCCCCACTCCTTACTGGTATCTCATTCATAGAGAGTTGTGATTCCTCAAGACACAATCTATATTTCTTGTGTCGAGAGGAACAAAGACTCACTAGAGTATGGAATGAGGCAGGAAGGTTTACCGTTGGGGAAGACCCCAAGGAGGGCAATCATCAACTACTTTGTAATAGCCCTGGTGAAAAGTTCATGTAATAAAAGTTAATAAAGCAAAAATAAGACCACGGTTAAGGGACACTTATTCCAAGTTGAATGTTGGGCAAAGATATCCTAGTGGACATCACTGGATGTGTGTTTTTGTTAAGGAAAATTGGCAAAGGCTAAGGAGAAGGCATTAAAAGACAAAAAGGCATTTTTGGCACATTTATTTATGAAAATAAAGGAAATTAGAAGAAAAGTAGGGTGAAAGGTCTTAGGTTTCATGTGAGGAGGAAATTGAAGGAAAATAATGGAAAAATGAAGAAAATAGATGCCTCATTCATAAAAAGTCTTATGGGGATTAGTTGGTAACCTTTTGCTAGTTCAAGTTTGGAGCTCTCTCATTATTCTCTCTCTCTCTCTCACTCTTAATCACTTAGAGTTTTCTTGGAGCACTCTAGTTTGGATCAAGGAAGGAAAAGCAAGCAAAGGAAAGGAAAGCAT
Source organism: Pinus taeda (assembly GCA_000404065.3). Classification (NCBI taxonomy): domain Eukaryota; kingdom Viridiplantae; phylum Streptophyta; class Pinopsida; order Pinales; family Pinaceae; genus Pinus; species Pinus taeda. Next base: position 31,316 of record APFE030488706.1, read on the forward strand.
GACTCAAGAAGCTTAAGCAGGAATACTTGCAGGTAACCTTTTACATGTGTGATTTCCTAGGTGGTTTGGACATGCATGGCTTTGCATGTTGGTGTATGGTTCTCTTGTTGTCAATGGCATGGTTTTGTTGCGTTATGACAATGGTTTTTAGCCTAGACTAGCCTTTTTCCAGATGCCATGGTATGTTGGGATGTTATTTCAGTGGTTGAGCTTTGGAATTGTCGGATGAATTTCGGAATATGAGGCGGAGGTGGTCTCAAGGTTCATTCCTAAAGAAATAGGAATCCCTTGACCGGTTTTGGCAGGATACACAGTAAAGCCTAAGGGAGTAGTCTCGGTTTAGGGCCTAGTGATCCAGGGTTGGATTGCGGTAAAGCCTAAGAGACAGAAAATTCCTCAAGGATAATGATGGATTCCAATGGCATTCCAAGTTCTATTTGGTTGTGATCGAAGCACCGGTTTTGGTGTGATCGCGGTTTGATGAGGGTGGAGTTGGTTTAACCTCTGGATTCCCTTGGTTGTTCTTGGATTGGTTGTTATATCAGATCCCACATTTATGCTTGGAATATGGCATGGGGGTGACTGGCTAAAAGAGAGATTTGATTCAGCCATGTCTATGGTTGGGTGGTACATGGAAGTCCCGAACCTAGTCGGATTTGCCTGTGATTAATAAAACCTAAGTTCTCTTACTTTTGCATTGATTTTTATGTGGATTTAATGGCTGTCATATCTCTAATATTTATATGGTTTTATGTTGGTTATAAGCATGGTTGAATGACTGGTTTATGTCATGGTTATTTCATATATTTACTTGTAATTGTTAAATGGATGGATGCAAGACCTAATTGATGATGTAGTGGTTCAATGGAGAAGGAGGTGATCCTTCTAGTTATGTTTCATTTGTTTATGCTCTGTTTTGTGTCCTAGACCTGTAGGTTGCATGATGCCAAGTGTTTGACAAAATGTCAATCCCGGTTAGGGATGCTCAAGCCTAATCCTGACGGTTATTTTTGATTGATCAACATTGTTATCACGTTTTTTATGAATTTTGGAAGTTACAACAAGTTCTGGGCAGAGGTCGGGATTATGGGCTTGAAAAGTGGCTTAAATCCCAGGGTCACTGGCACAAAACTAGCAATTTTGGTCCACAATTGCTTGCATGCAGGCCTGTAAGAGCGACTTTGGATTTCTAGTCACTCCCTTGCCCATAGCATGAGAGCGACTATGGCCTAAGAGTTGCAGAATAGCAGTGGCATCCAGGGACAAGATATATGAGTGGTTGATTTGTCTCCCGAGGGTTCTGTTGATGATGTTGGATGATTGTATGTGATGTTCCGTCAATTCCACTTCCTTAAGGTGACATAGGAGGTCGAATTTGATCATAGTAGCATCTCTCCTCATGTTTACCCAGGTTGGCATGGCTATTTTGGGTAGACCTGGGAGGGGGTGTTACAGATTGGTATTAAAGCATGGTTGCGCTCTCTTTGGGTCATATATGGTGCTACATATATGGGTGAATGTGCTGGTCATGCATGCATGTCAGTTGCGTCGGTGGCTCTTACACTTGCGTTCCATGTGCTTGTTGCACTGCATCATATTTATCCTGGTAGTAGTAAGGTTATCATGAGGAACTTGATGTCGGTTTTATGGAATGCATCGTCATGAGTATATGCAACTTGATTACATCCTTGTACGTTGGGTTGCATTCTTGGTTATTGGATTACATGCATTACTCTTGTAGGTTGATTACAAGACTTGATTGCTTATGCCCAACTACACGTGGTTATGTGTATGTGTAGTTGATTAGGCATTGCTTATGTAAGTGGATAGTTGCATGAGGCAATGTGTACACTGGAGTAACGGTTGTTGTCATGCATGAGGCCATAGCATGCATTGTTGATATGGCCTTGCATTGATGACTCGACCCTAGTTAGTATGATGGTTATGTGTTGATCCACTTATTGATATATGTCTATATGTTATTATGGTTATGTTGTACATGCATCACGATGATTTAATGATCTTGCAAATAAGGTATCCTCTGTGAGTTATGCTAAGGTACGTTGGTCTATGGTGATTTGGTTTAGATGACATAGTATATTTGTAGGAAAGAGATCAGATGGCCAGCAAGGTGATAGACTACATAGAATCTCCCTATGAATTAGATGGGTAGCGTGGTGTGGGGTACTCTTCTGACTTGGCAGACACATTAAGAATCTTGAAGGAAGAAATAAGGAGTTGCAAAGCAGATAATGAAAAAATCATGCAGGCACAAGAAACAAGCAGATGTGAATGTGATATTACTTCAGAGTTTGTCAGATTTGCAGCGAAAGGGACCTCTTTGGATCAGCCATGAACATGAGGACATAACTAATGGGGCATATGTCAACAGGCCTCATAGTAGACATAGGTAAGATAACTCTGACACTATCAGATATGATAGGATGTTGGAAACTTCGGATAGGAGGAGTGATAGACACAGGTATTACTCTAGTTCTATTTGTGATAGACATCATGATCATCATCGTTATCATCCATACAGGAGGAATGATAGGGTATACTTGCCAAATGAGTTTAAGAAAGCAAAGCCACCTACCTTTGATGGAGAAATGAAAAAATCGCAAGATTTGGAGGCTTGGTTGCTCGGCATGAGGAAATTCTTTAGATTGCATGATTAATCAAAAAACGTGAAAGCAAGGATAGCCCTTTTCAGGCTCAAAGGTAAGCATATATTTGGTGGGAATGTTGGGTTGTGTTGTGTTCTTTCCACGACTAGCCCACGTAGTTAACTGGGGGGTTAGAGGGGGGGCAGAGCCCCCTCTTCATTGCGCCGATTGCGTAGCAGGGGGGTCACAGGGGGTTTGAGGGGTGCAGGTAACCCTCCTTTATATTTTCGTTGTGGACCCTATATTAGGTTGGGCGGACCTACCTATGGTTTTGTGCATGATTTTCGCACATGGTTTTGGATGTGATGGTTTTTGGTCCATGGTATTGGATGCTTCAGCATGTATAGATATGTATTTAACATTGAAAGGAACATAATGAAAAATCAAGCTGGTAGTCTCAGTTTTGGGATCTAGGGGAAAATCTCTGTGTATATGTGTTTTATGTGTTATGTTCTCGCATTGTTTATTTTATGTGTTTTAAAATTCGTATGCAGGTAATTTCTGTATGGGGTTAAAACCTACATTTGGTATCGGAGTTGTTTTTGGCTTCAAATGGATGCCTTTGTTATTGAGGGGTTTCGCTCGGGCCTGTGGTAGACCCTGTTCAGTGGGAGATCTACGAAATCGATTCTGGTGGTGAAAGAAGATGGCGAGCAATGGAAAGATAGAGAACGAGAAATTTAATGGTCAGAGTTTTGAGTTATGGAAACTCAAGATGGAGGATTTTTTGGTGGATAAAGATCAGTGGGTCGCGGTAGATCCAGGTACTAAACCAACGGAAGTGTCCGATGAAGAATGGAAGAAGTTGGATCAGAAGGCTAAGAGCACAATACGATTGTGTGTCTCAGATTCAATATTGTTGAATGTATTAGGGGAAGCTACGACGAAGGTTTTGTGGGACAAGTTAGGGACTTTGTACCAATCTAAGTCTCTGGTGAATAAGCTGTTCCTATGGAAAAAGCTGTATAACCTGAGGATGAAAGATGGAGACTCGGTGACAGAACATTTGAACGCATTTAATACTGTGGTAAGTCAGTTATTATATATTGATATTAAAATTTCAGATGAAGATAAGTGCATTAGTTTGTTGTGTTCTCTACCAGATTCGTGGGATAGTCTAGTTATTGTAATAGGCAGCAATGCAATTGCCTTGCAATTTGATGAAATAGTCTTATCCTTGCTGACGGAGGAGATGAGATGGAAAAATATGGAGAGCCAGAATGGTGATGCCTTGTCTGTACGAGGACAGTCCCAAAACAGAAACAAAAATAAGTCATCGAGTGGGAGATCTAAATCTCTAGGAAAACTTGTAAAGGTGGTGTGCTGGAAATGCGGAAAGGAATGGCACTACAAAAGGGATTGTAAATCTAAAGCTCCTGACAAAGGAAAGGGATCTAATGATGCTCCTTCTGCAGAGGCGAAAATCACCTCAGATGAAGGTGGGGATGTGTATTTGGCTTCTTCAAGTACACATGTAGATCATGAGGCACGGTTGATTGACTCAGGTGCATCCTTTCACTTCACTCCCAATAGAGAGTGGTTTTGCGAGTATGAGAAATATGATGGTGGTGATGAATTATTGGGGGATGACAGGAAGGCTAGAATCGTTAGTCATGGAAAAGTAAAGTTGAAGTTGCAAGGTGGAAGGGTTAGAACACTTCCGAGTGTTATATATATTCCTGCATTGGCCAAAAATTTGATTTTTGTAAGCAAGTTAGATGATGTAGGTGTAAAACAGTGTTCGAGAAGGATACGTGCAAGATGGTTTGGGGAGCATTGGTATTGATGCGGGGAGTTCGGATTGGAACTTCATACAAGCTGCAAGGTAGCACTGTTGTTGATGGGTGCAACAGTTCTGTGGTTCCTGAAAGTGGAGCAGAAAATCTAGTGGTCTCTGGAGAGAAGACCACGTTGATGCATCAAAGGCTTGGACATATTGGAGAGAAGGGCCTTCGAATACTTCATGATAAAGGTATGGTAGAAGGTATGAGTA
>APFE030488706.1:47213-71704 GCA_000404065.3 Pinus taeda
ATGCACAAAAGTGTGCATACTTGGTAAGTCTGTCAACTACCACCATGATGACATTCTTTCCCTCAGACTTGGGTAAACTTGTGATAAAATCCATTTAAACCTCCTCCAAACGTTGGCTTGGAATGGATAAAGGTTGTAATAGACCCGGGGTCTTAATTGTTTCAACTTTATTTTGTTGGCAAACTAAACATTCCGCCACAAACTTTTGAATATCCGATTTAAAGCCATCCCAAAAAAATTCCTTCTTAACCCTGTGGTAAGTTTTTAAAAATCCTGAGTGCCCTCCTAAGGGAGAAGTGTGCAATTCGATAAGAATATTTTGTTTGAGTTGGAATTCTTACAGAGGTATAAGCGATCTTTGTACCATAACAAATCATTTTGCCAGCTAAATGTATCAGATGTATTGGAATCTTGTAGTAACTTTCAAATAAGTGCCCAAACTTCTTCATCATTCTTCCATTCCTCCCTTGCTTCGTTTATCCAATCTAGTTGGATAATAGAAATGGCACACAACAATGCTTCCACGTCCTCATCCTTTCTTGAGAGTGCATCTGCCACCACATTTTGCTACCCTTTTTTGTAGATGATTTCAAAGTCATAACCCAACATCTTTGTGACTCACTTTTGTTGTTCTTTAGGGGATAATCTTTGTTCTAAAAAGTATTTAAGGCTATCATGATCCGTTTTTACCTTGAAGTGTCTTCCCATTAGGTAGGGTCGCCATTTCTTAAGTGCATGGAGTATTGCCAACATTTCCTTCTATAAATAGCTTTGTGTAAAAAATTTCCCTTGATTGGACGAGTTTCAAAAGCAATGGGTCTTTCATCTTGCATTAAAACAACACCAATTTCCATTTCCTGAAGCATCACATTCCACAATAAAGGTTTTTGTGAAGTCCGGTGTAGCTAAGACCGGTGCTTGGCACATTGCCTCTTTTAGATGTTCAAAGGCCTTTGTTGCTTCCGGAGTCCATGAAAATGCATCTTTCTTCAATAATGTTGTTAGAGGTGCTGCTATTCTCCCATAATTCTTAACAAACTTGCGATTATACCCTGTCAACCCAAGAAATCCTCGTAGATGCTTTATGGATGTGGGAATTTTCCATTCCTTAATGGCTTTAATTTTGCTAGGGTCTACCTTAACTCCTTCATGAGATACAATATGACCCAGATATTCCACCTCTTGTACTCCAAAGAACCATTTGGATCTTTTTGCATATAATTGTTTCTCCTTCAATAGTTGTAGCACCCTGTCAACATGTTCAACATGATCCTTCCAAGACTTGCTGTAGATTAGTCTATCATCAAAAATACTAACAAATTTTCTAAGGAAGGGTTTGAAAATGGAATTCATCAAACCTTGAAATGTAGAAGGTGCATTGGTAAGGCCAAAAGGCATGACCAAAAATTCATAATGACCCTCATGAGTTCTAAATACTGTTTTTGGAATGTCTTCAGTCTTCATTCTGATTTGATGATATCCTGAACGAAGATCCAACTTGGTGAAGTAAATTGATCCATGCAATTCATCCAGGAATTCATCAATGACAAGAATGGGAAACTTATCTTTAATAGTGAGCTTGTTGAGCTCCCTATACTCCGGACACATGCACCATGATCCATCCTTCTTATGCACCAATACTACTGGAGCAGAGAAATAACTTTGACTCGGTTGAATTATACCAGCCTCTAGCATTTTTGCAACCATACATTCACTTTCACTCTTTTGGGCATAAGGATATCTGTACGGCCTGATGTTTGGAGGAAATCTTCCTGGAATCAGATGAATAGCATGATCATGATCACGAATAGGTGGGAGACCTTTGGGAGTCTCAAATACCTTGGAATGATTGTCCAAGACTTTTTGGAGATCTGGAGAAATAGATGATTCCAAAGTAGAAACATCTAGTGAACATAATTGTGCAATGACATCTCTTTGTTCCTTTTTAGAAGCTTTATCATACCATTGGAGCTGATTATCTTTCCTGATTTCCCTGCAATACCCCTTAATTCAACTTCCTTTCCTTCCACAGAAAATTTCATGAAAATTTCTTGAAAATTAAAAGCTATTATACCCAAGGATTGTAGCCAGTGGACTCCTAGTACAACATCAGCTCCTCCCATTGGAATAGAAAGCAATGGGCTAATCAATACATATTCTCCCATGGATAGCTTGATATTATGGCACTTTCTAGAGCAATTTATTGTTCCTCCATTTGCAACCATCACTTGACACTCTGGTGCTGGATATGAGAATCAATTCTATTCTTTTGCTACCTTACAATGAATAAAATTGTGGGTACTTCCTAAATCAATCAACACTATTACCTTTTTTTTCTTGATTTGTCCTTCTATCTTGATGGTTTGAGGAGTGGTAATTCCCACCAATTCATTACAAGATATGGTCGGACTCATTTGTTCTTCATCTAGGTTTTGTTCCTGGAGTATATCCTCTTCTTTTGACCTTTCTTGCTCCTTTTCTTCTTCCTCTTCACAATTTATGTAGAATAATTTCTTCTCAACACACTTATGACCTTTAGTGTATTTACTATCACAACTGTAACAAAGCCCTTTTGCTCTTTTTTCTTCCAATTGTTGTGGTGTCAACCTTATAGGTTGTGAAAGACTAGGGACAACACTTCCATCTTTATAGTTGTGAGTGGTATGCTTCTTGGTTGCCATAATTTTGCTTTCCATTTTTCTTGCTAACCTGAATGCCTTCTCTAATGGATCAGGTTCCCAAAGGCGAACATCATGTTGGATATTATCCTTTAAAGACCCTATGAACACATCAATCCTATGCTCCTCTGGAATATCTTTTACCCTTATGTTCAATTTTTGGAACTCCTCAATGTGCTCCATTATTGAACCCTTTTGTTTAAGACTTATTATTGGCTAAAAAAAGTGTTGCTTTTTGTATCTTCATAATGTGCTATCAATTCTTCCGTAAAAATTGCCCAAGTGATAAATTTTTTACAAGAGAAAAGCAATTGATACCATACAAACTGATTTGGTTCCAAATATAAAGTTGCAATACGTACCTTTTGTGTGTTTTGCACATTATTGAGATCGAAAAATTGCTCCATCTGTAATATCCATGTTGCGGGAACCTTGCCATCAAACTTCCTCATATCAATTGGAATATGATGGGTCTTCGATCCCACATTAGAGTCTATGAAATCATGATTAACATTTCTTTTGTTCTCATCATGAGTTTCCTTTACTACCCTTTCACCCTTAGTGACCATTTCTTGTAGCAACGTATTCATCTTTATCTTCAATTCGTCCATGTTTGTCTTCAAATCTATCTTCAAATCGTCCATTTCTGTCTTCAAATCGTCCATCTTAGCTTCCACGCCCTTATCTTAGATTCCATGCCATTTATCTTAGCTTCTGTTAGCTTTTGTGAGGCTGACATTTTTTGCACTTGGTCTTGTAATTTTGATATATCATGTAGCATTTCTTCCTCTTCTTCATGAGTCATGCTAGAGCTTTCAGGTTCCTTACTAGGTGTTGCATTTTCTTTCCTCGAGGCATCAATTACCAATAATAATGCTCTACTAGCCCTTTGAATTCCTTCAAAATAAATTTTCAAACCAACCTTAAGCAAAAATTTAAAAAAATCTACACACCTTTTTTCACTTTGTAGGAGGTCGATATTGCCTCTGATGTATCTCTGTACTTTTGGATCATCCAGTTCTGAAATTGTGATCTACAATAGCCCTCTATGTCCTCTTTCTAATGCCAGCAGTGTGATCCAAATTGGATTCTCCAAGGAAAAGTTATGTGAAATCTCCCACAGTGACCTGATTATAGACTAGTTTAGTAGAGCGAACTTGTACGACGTTCCACGAGTCACTGTTTTGACCTTTGGCTTTGAAAAATATCTACAAGAAACTAAAGTCCATCCTCTTTCTGTACCTTCTTACAAAATTTCAATCTAATGCTCAAAGAGAAAGTTATTACGATTTTCCCCAGGTCACCTGTTTGGAATGTAATTCAGGAGTCTGCAAAAATACCAACTTCCTCAGATCATATCTCTGCAAATATAGCAGGAAAAGCTCTGAAATTCGGACCCAAGTTTCAGAGCAATTTCTTCTCAAATGTGTTTTTTTTTAGCTTCTGAAATGTCGTAGAAAAAAAGTTATTGAGAAAATGCCATGATGACCTGTTTGGAGCAGCGAAACCCTAGAATCCAAAGCTTTGATACCAAATGTTATGAAACCAGCTCAAGAAAAAGATAGAAAATATAGATCAAGCCTTAGAATTCAGCCTCTTCGAGGGGGAAACCTCCTTTACATTACATAAATAAAAAATTATTAGATGATTCAAATGACAAAACCTCCTTTCTATATATAGGAGTCTAAGGAGTCACAATATAACCCAACCGACCTAACAATAATAATATAAAGCCACAAAAATAACAATAGAGGGATTCTATGGGGCATAGTAATAACAATATGGGGATAATAGGGGCACAACCATATTAATAAGGGATACAACTACAATAGTAATGGGGTAATCACTAGTATTATAGGGACCCAACAATCCCTTTGTCCTTACTACGTTCTTGGAGACCTACATGAAACTATTAATCGATAGAAAAGCTATGAAAGGCCTGCGAGAGTTAATAAACAAATGCACCAGCAAGGAGAATGTCCTTGATGGACACTACGTAGTTAGAAAAATTGGCAAACATAAAGCAAGAAAGAGGCACAAAATGAGGCTCACCGCATAGATAGGAGATTATGAGATGGACCAGGTCATCTTGGATCTAGGGTCTGATGCAAACATTTTGCCAAAACAAACATGGGAAAGAATGGGGAGACTTGCGCTGCAGTGGTCTCCAATCCATCTCAGAATGGTGAACGAACATAATATTATCCCTATGGGATGATTATATGGAGTAACAGTTGATATAGAAGGTGTGAGCGTGATGACTGACTTTGAAGTGATAGAGATTGTTGATGACAACAATCCATACCCCGCGCTCTTGGGAATTAACTGGGTCGTTGACATGAACGGGATCATCAATCTGAAAAAGAGAACAATGTCATTTGAAAGGAAATTGCTTTGGGTTATAGTGAACATGAGTTGGACCAGATCTACAAAATAACAGCGTGAGACCAAGACTGGATTAATCTGACGGTATATGGAAGGATCGCATGGGATCGAGAGAGTTCCTGCACCTCTGATTCAGATGAAGAGTTGGAGCATTGGTAGAATCTATTGCATGAAGTATCTACACTTCGTTGCAACGTGATGACTAAATCAAAGTGTTGTGTTTCGTCGAAGGTAAGGAACATACCTTATTATAATGGTTTAACTTAGGAGGATAAGTTTTTGGATTCGTCCAAGCATTATATTTGGCACTACGCACTATGCCCGCATGATGGTGGGGTATGCGTAAGGATAGTTATGATGGATGACAAGATTACAGAAGGATGATGAGGTTGCGGTTTGGAAATCCTAACACTCGATTGACTAAGAAATATGATGGGAGGGATGATCCATGCGATCACTTAGCGAAATGGGCTAAAGCTTTTGGAATGGAGCCGCAACCGGAGTGGGTACACTAATTTTTCAATACTTTGGACACAATCTCTGTGAACTGGTATTTGGAAACGGAGCTCCACCATGGCACCATGAAGTGGGATATATTAAGGGAAGGATTCTTATTAACCTTCAGTTTTGAAGCTGGCTTCACGAGCATCGATGAATCCCTACAGGAGATTAAGGCATTTATCTTAAGAACACTGCAAGAACCTCTGGAATGAGTCCATCCATATTGGAGCACCTAGTTGTTCCATGTGTTGGAATGTTATAATGTGACCGCTGAAGAGGAGGATGAAGATCTAAGAAATATTAACATTCCAGAGGTAGAAGGGCATCGCAAAGTCGAGGGCCCGAAAATAGATAACCCGGACATCACTGTGCCATTGAAAACAAAGCAAGTAAACATTGGGACTGAAGTAGAACTGAATTTTGCAAAGATCTAAGATTATTGGGATGATGCTACTGTTGATAAAGTTGTTGAGTTACTCTATGAATATCAGGATCTCATTCCTACAAAGTTTTCATATTTGAAGGGCATAATTGGTGATTTGGGCATTATGAAAATCACTCTAAAGCTGGATGCAAAGCCTGTAAAATAGAGGCCATATCGCCTTAATCCTAAATACAAGGAAAATGTTCACTTAGAGTTGGATAAGATGCTGGAAGCACGCATCATGGAACCAGTTGAAGAATTAGATCGGGTAAGCCTGATGGTGGTTCAAGAGAAGAAGTAGAAGGGTGAGATAAGGATTTGCATAATCTGAGGAACCTTAATGATGCCTGTGTCCATGATCCATTCCTAAAATCATTTACTAATGAAGTATTAGAAAATTTTGGAGGGCAGAAGGCTTGCTCATTGACTGATGGGTTTTTGGGGTACCATCAGATTCAGATCACACCTGAGGATAGGAGCAAAATGACCTTCGCAATGGAGTGGGTTTTTTTTCAATACACTGTGATGTTGTTTGTACTCAAGAATGTGCCTGCAATATTTTCTCACATAGTCATCGCAGCGTTCAAGGAATTTATTCATAAGTGTGGAAGTGTACTTTGATGACTGGACAGTGTTCGGCTTAGTGAAGCGCCATGTAGCAAGCCTGCACCTGATGTTGGATACATGTTGCAAATACCAGATCACGCTGAATCTAAAGAAATTCATATTTCGTGTTCCTTTCGGGATCTTGTTGGGTCACATGGTGTGTAAGCACGGGTTGATAGTGGACCTTGCAAAGATTGCAGTCATTATGAATTTGGAGGCCCCAAGGAACGTTAAGCAGTTGTGTGCAACGTTGGGACATATGAGATATTATAGGAAATTTACCAAAGCATATTTTCAGATTACCACACCTATGGAAAAACTACTGAAGAAGGACGCAACTTTCTGTTGGGACGAAGAATGTCAGCGCAACTTAGATGTTTTGAAATATATGATGGCCACCTAACCAATCTTGGTATTCCCAGATTGGAAGAAGGAATTTCATGTACACGTTGATGCCTCTTTCATTGCGTTGGGTACAGTGTTAACACAATGCAGTGAAGGGGAAATGGACCATCCTATAGCCTTTGCAAGTAGGAAATTATCAAAGGTTGAGAAGAATTACTCAAAGAGTGAGCAAAAATGGTTGTCTATGGTGTATGTGCTGTAGAAATTCAAGCACTATTTGTTAGGAGGGCATTTCAAGATCTACACGGATAATTTTGCTTTGAAATACCTAGTGAATAAGCTTGTGTTCGGGAAAGACCTACAAATGGTTGCTACTATTCCAGGAGTATGACTTTGAAGTAGATGTGAAGCTAGGGAGGTTGAATGTAGGGCCTAACCATATGTCACGAATCGAAATAGGAGAGGAACCTAATAATTTGGAGGAAGGATTTCTAGACGCGCAGCTCTTCGCGGTGTGCATTATTAGAGTCAGTATTTGCATACTGCCACTAGTGATCAAAAGCTATATTTTATATCATATTAGAGTCCTGTCTGAAATTTTTGTCATTCCACTAGGTCCAAAAATTTGGTCATTGAAGGTTGAATTAGGGTTTCCTTTACTCCTTTTAGAAATTTTCCCCTTGCTGGCTCATTTCACCTTTTGCTGAAGTATACCATTAATCATGACTTGTCTTCATCATGACAATCATTTTCATCATGGTCACAGTATTCAAATTCTCCATTAGGTCTTAGGGTTTCCAAGGTCCACTAAAATACCATCTCCTGCATAAAATACTAGCAAGTGAAGCAATAAGATTAAACAAGATTTCATCAGCAAAATAGTTTGTAATTTGAATATTCAAGCAAAAATGTAATTTTATGTCTTTCAAATGTAATAATTTCACCATACCAAGCTGTTAACTCAATGTTCCAAAGATTCCAAATCATAAAAAGATCAATTTTTCAAAGGAAATAGTCAAGTAAAAGGGTAAAGTTTCAAGGGTTAAGTGAATGCCAAAGGGAGTTGTCTTTTCCCAAGGGTGTCCAAATCATCATTTTCCACAAGCACTAAACCCTAATTTCCTCTCCCATTGAACTAGGGTTGGCCATGGAATCAGATACATATGAGTAGAGGAGGCATAAGGGAGGTAATTTCAGCAACTATGAGGACATTCCAACTCATAAACATCATGTCTCCATCATTTTTCAAGAAGTCATTCCAAGCAACAAATCATTTGCCACACATAGGGCCGGGTTTTCTTCAAACTATGTTTTATACCAAACATGGATGAATTTGGAAAAAGTGAGAGAGGCTTTTGTCCATAATAGGCCAAGGATAAAAAACCTCCTTCACTTTTTACACAGGTGTTATTATTTTGGAGAAATTTCAAAACTACATTTGCTACAAGAGAGTTGTTCCACTTCTGTAGTAACTTTGGGAACATCAATTTTTATCCTATATGGAGTGTCCAATTGACTTTCTTGATGAGTCAAATGATAAATATGTAGAAATATTTTTCCAATGAGCTATCATGTGCTCAATTTGGAGTTGATTAAGACCTCCAAACGTTTCTTGCAAGAGAACACTTCATTTTTGCACCCTCATTCTGCACTTTTGACCAGTCTTGGGAGAAATGATTTGTCAGGGGCTATAATTGATCTTTTTTTGTGTTTGATAGGTTCATTTTGTATCCAAGAGAGAAACATTTCCAAGAGCTATCATGGGCTCAATTTGGACTTCAGGAAAGAAATAAAAATCAGTATGCAAGTTGGAGGATGTGTTTAACCAGGTCGTTGTGCGTTTGACTGGGTCGTTGCACGTTTGCTAGGGATTTTAGTGCAATTTATAATGGCACTGCACTCCTGTAGTTGAAGGGTGTGTTTTCTTGGGTCGTTGCACATTTGCCTGGAAGGAGTAAAAACAAGCCAAAACATCCTCCATCACCATCAAATTTCTAAATTGGTCATCACACACTTCAGTAAATGAGGTAGGTGGCAAAATATATTCACTCCTTCCCTCCATTGTTGATCTACATAGGGTTTCATAGGTGTTTGCTATAATTTCTAAATCAAACCCTAGTAACATATTTTCATAGTCCCACCTATTCATCATTGCCAAGAGGCACCTTCATCCTCTCATCCATCCACCTTCCTTCCTCCACCTCAGTCCATACATCATTCATCTTCATCTGATGAGTCAGCCACACCATCACCTCCATCATCACCATTTCATGAGTCTATTCATTCCCCTGGCAGAGATGAAGGCACTAGGCAAGAGCATATTGATCATGGTGAGAGAAACAAGCCTAAAAGGGCTAGTTTAGGTACCTTGGAACATACCTATCAGAGAGGGCATAGGCAAGTGTTTCCCCACTGATTGTGGGAGGGAACTTGCCTTCTTCATCAACAAAGCAAGTACATAAGGATAAGGAAAAAGTTGTAGAGGCAAAGATCCAGCAATAGGAGGAAGACCTCCATGAGATGGAGCATGATTTCAATTAGTTAACTCAGATGAGCATGATGACAGTGTAAGCACAACTATTGTCATCAAGGAGAAGAATGCACTCATAGGTGAGCTTAAGGTCAACTTGCAAAGGGCCAAATGGATCATTTCCTACTATAAGCAGGAAAACGAGCAGTTTGAGGTCAAACATGAGCTCGTGGAGATTCAGCTCAGAAAGGCAAAGAGAGAAGTTGAAAAGGAAAAGACCTTACTTGATGAGGCATATGGGTAGTATGGTGAGCCACTTGATGAACAGGTGCCAAGGACTAAAGGCCTAAAGAGAGCTTTGGAGAAAGAAAGGAAAAGGAAGCAAAACTAGCTAATGAGCTCACCTTGAATGAGCAATTTGCCAAGATGGTAAATGAAAACTGAGAATATTGGCTTGAGAAGGTAAATGATCATTTAGAGAACCTCCTAGACAAGGCCAAGAAGGACAATGATATTCAAAGAAGGATGGCAAAGCATTATGCCATGAGAGACAAAATTACAAGAGCTAATCTCAAAAGAGTTCATGCAAAAATTGAGGCCTTGACCAAGCAAGAGGAGAAAAAGAGGTTGGATATTCTTGTTGAGGCATCACTCCATGCCTCCAACATATAGCCAGTTGTCAGCCCACCAATTTTGACCATTGTTGAACAATTTTGGCAAGATACATTTTGTTGTGTTTTTTGAGAAATTTTGGCACAGTCAGCATGGTCAAACGCGCAACACCTAGGACGTTGTGCTTTGTTTGGAGCATCCGATGAGAAAATGATCTACATTTTTGGATTTAGAATGATGAGGACATGCACCCTATACTTTTTCTAAGTATTTGGAGCAAAACTAGTCAGCCAAAAGGGTCAAAAACTACCAAAAAATCACCTTTATGCTTCTTTTCTAGCCCAGTCGCTGCACGTTTGAGTAGTCTTGGGATATTGCAATTTTGGAGGGGCAAATCAAGCCCATTTTGAAAACCAAGGGCATTTTTGGAAACTAGATAAGGTAAGATTTCCAATGAGCTATCTATCTTGGGCCAGATTTGGACATCGGGAAAGTAGTCAAAAGTCAACTTGAAGAGGATGTTGCGCATTTAACCAGGGTTGTTGCGCGTTTAACCAGGTTTCTGCACATTTGACAGTCTTCCATTATTTTCACTGTTTCACTCCAAGTTGACTTTTACCTATGGGAATTTCAATTTTTACTCATCTAATTGATATAGATGATGTAATTATTATGTTTTTACTTTTATCTAGGGTAGATACATCAGTTTAATGGCCTATGTGGCATGTAAGGAATCAGTTTTCTAGAGTGAGGGATGAGTTACTTTGACCATCCTACACTCCAACTACCAATTCAGCCTTTCTTGCAAATTCTCCTCCTCTCATGGATTCAACCCCTGAGCTTAGGATGAGTTGGTTTTAGGCCTATATTATGTATTTCTTAGTTATTTTACAGGTTGGATTCAGTAGGGATGTTATACTAGTGATCAGAGACTATTGTATCAGATCTTGGAAATTTTCAATTGATGAGTTGTAGCTATTTTCTGGGATACATGTGGTATGAATTTTTAGCATTGTTTCTTATTTGTGATCATTTGTATGAATTTTTTATCAGTTCATAAACCATTTCATGTCTGTTATATGGTAATTTTCAAGTTGATATGCAGAATACATGCTTGCTCATGCTCTATTTTGGGTAATTTATCATACTTTGTCCATATTTCCTCGATTTAGGAAGAATACATCTCTTATGATCTTCCTAACTCCTAATCAGTCTTAAACCATCTCATCAAATCACCTTTTAAGTGTTAAGCTTCATACCTACCTTTCCCCTTTGAATGTTTGCATTCATATCTCATGTTCCCTGACCTAGTCCCTCTGACCTAAATCACCCATCCTTGTGACTACCCAACCAAAATCAAATCAAACAACCCTCTACACTTTACATCTAGCCTAAAACCCTAATCTATCCAACCCTCTTGGCTATTATCCTTTGGAGAGATCCCTCTCTAGCTCGGTAGGGCTAGCTACCAAGCTAAAAGATTGGTTTGTGGTTACCTCAGTCGAACTCTTCCTCAGCCTTAAAGACCCAGAGGAGTGATAACACGCATAGAGGACAAGCCAGCAAAAGAAGGAACTCATAGTGCACACAGCGTACTTTTTAGTGATTACGGGACATTTGTATAAGGTGGGTGTTGATGAAATATTGTGAAGATATGTGCCAGATTTTGAGAGAAATAGCATTCTCATTGAAGCTCATGGAGGGATGCAGGAGGAAATTATGTAGGAAAGTCGACTATGCAGAAGATTTTCCACGTGGGTCTATGGTGGCCAACGCTGCACAAAGATCTCAAAGCATATTGTAAAGCATGTGATGCGTGTCAAAGAATGAGAAAACCATCGTGAAGAGACAAATTACCATTACAATATCAAGTATCATTGTAGCCATTTGAAAAATGGGTGATTGATTTTATTGGGCCAATTCAGCCCCAGGGAAGAAAACTAGTGCGCGCTACATCATCACCACAATGGAATATCTAACTAGATGGGAAAAATCGTAGTTGGTTAAAGATTGTATAGGGGCTACAATAGCAAAGTTCTTGTTTGAGTATGTATTAACCATATTTGGCTACCCGAAAGTGTTCATGAGCGACAAATGTACACACTTTTTGAAATTAATGATCAGTGCGTTAACAAAATAGTTTTAGGTCTATCACCAGAAGAGTACACCATATCACCCACAAGCCAATGGAACTGTTGAGTCCTTCAAAAAGATTTTGGAGAACGCATTGTCAAGATTTACAATGTGCTGGGAAATTATTGGGATGTGTGCATACCTGTAGTGCTATGGGCTTATAGGACTACTTGCAAGAAGCTGACAGGACAAATATCGTTCAAATTGGTATATGGTGTCGAAGCAGTAATTCCAATGGAGTATATTGTACCTAGTCTACGCATAGCAGCCCTCAGAGATATGGCAGATGTGAAGCCTTGGAGGAACAGCTCATGTAGCTAATGGAGCTTGAAGAGGACCAATTTTTGGTTGGATTCCATCAACAAGTACGAAAGGAACATGCAACATCTTGGCACAATCACCACATCAAACTCCGCACATTCAAGGAAAATGATCTGCTCTTGTTATATGATAGTAAGTTCACTAAGATTCCGAGGAAATTTTAGATGAATTAGCTAGGGTCATATATTATCAAAGAAATTAAAAATGGAGGCATAGTTCAGCTCACAAAGTTGAATAGAGAACCTTTTCCATGAAGAGTGAATGGGAGTCGATTGAAGCTGTATACAGGGGATCCTGTGCAATGACTATATGGCAACGGGACAGTATTAGTGCTCCAAGCAGTTGCAAGGGAGCACGGGACTATAAAATACATTGCCAAGGTCAGAGGACTACACAACAGGTGGGTTGCACGGAATATAATGAAGATAAAACCTATGAAGTTGCGCGCAGGAAGCTATGTGCAAGAAGTTGTGCTGTGGAGGGAAGTACAACATAGCACAACAGAAAAGTGACCATTGGAGTCATTGTTCATGACTTGACAACCAGAAGACAGTTAATAGGAGCAGGTTGGTGGCATTTAAGGCAAAATTATTTGAATATTTGCGCCAAAACAACATTAATTATCAGAATTTATTGGGAATGATTGGATTCAAATTCAAAACCCCCTATAAATTATGCATGTCGTCCAACAAAGAACACTTTGCACCCTTACAATTTTTGTTGAGTCTTCTTGTCTTTTGGCTATACACCGGTCATATTGGGAGGATTTAGTTGTGAGCCCTACATTTGCTTAGTTGTCTGAGTTGAATTAGAAGTTCATTCTCAAAAAGATGCTTGGACCAAGCCCTGCAAAAACTATGAGTATTAGTGGTGATGTTGCCTCTCAAGGAGCCACCCCGGAAGTGGTGAGTATGGAAGCCTCGGCTCCTATGCCTATAGCACCAAGTTTGCCTAGGCTGAAGCCTACCCCTGCAAGAGAAACCTAGATAGCTAAACCACAGAAGGATAAGTAGAAAGAGTTGGTACTAATGCACAAATCCTCGAGGAAGCATTTTGCATCACATAAACAAAAGAAAGACAAGCCACCCAAGAAGGTATTTAACCTAGACGCAGAGGAAGGCCAAGGTGTAGAAGACATAGATGCTGAGGGAGTGGAGCCCATCATAAATTTACTTGACTATATCCCTTCGTGCAAGGGGAAGGAAAAGGTCACAAAGGATCCATATTTAGACAAATTTTCCATTTCTATGCCCCTATTGCCTAAGCAGGTTACCTTTGAAGGTTCATTGTTTGCACAGATCCCACTGCTGAAGATGGAAGATTGGGGCATCGCAAATCATGCCAGGTTTCCACACTTAACAATAGATAAATATATGAAGCACATCTACTACGTGGAATGGATCGGTAGTGCAGAGAATTTGGGGTTACTTAATCTGTTGTGGGTGCCCCATTATCATTGCACCCTTATCAACACAATTTGTGTGCGTCAGCTACTCACTTTGGTGCACGATGGGTGATTATGGCTAGAAGGGCCTATCTCCATCACTGACATGCTCATTCATAGGATCAAGCACCTTCCATATGAGGGATTGAATCTGGAAAACAAGTTTGGCGGTAAGACAAGAGAAAAGGATTTGGCAGAAAGAGTGAAGAAACAATTCGACCTCATGAAGAAGGCGCGAGGATATTCCATCACCTCTATAAATGACCTCGCAGTTCAAATTGCCACCCAAATTTTAGCAAGGAAAATGATGAGAAAGTGTCATGTAGATGAAGTTCCAGCACCCGTAGTGTCCCTAGCTACACAGTGCATGAAGGACGTGCAGTTCAACTGATCTAGGTATCTCTGTCAGAAGCTCTTGGGAAACTGTCATGAGGCCGAGGATGAAACCAAGTTGTTTCATTACACTTGGTTACTACTGTGTATTGTGTTGGTTGCATGGGAATTGTTGAAGGATAGCCAGTTTCCTCCACTGGAAGAAGGATTACTGGAGGTAGCGTAGTTCACCTCCTTGTGGGCTAAAAAGGACCCCGCACTAATCACAGAAACAAAAACATTTTGGGTTCTGACGGAATCAAGCCTCCGCATGGCCATTAATAAATGCCCAAGATTGTCCCCGACCTTGTACACGCAGATGTCAACCTATGCAGCATTCAAGGCTAACTTCCACTAAGTTTACATTCAAGTTCGGAAGCATCCACAGCAGAAATGGCATGACTTTCCATATTTGGTGACAGAGATAGATGTGCAAGAGGTGATCACGCGATGGCTGGCAAAGTGGCACGCCCCCTCAGACTTAGATGCTGGAACAAGTAAGGGTGCGGGAAGTTCGGTAGTGCATAAGAGAAAGGAAGTAGTTATGCAGGTTGCAAAGAACCTAGCCACACAAAGAAAGAAGGAAGTTGTAGAGAACGCTCGAATGGAGAAAGAGCGCATTGCCAAGGAGCAGGCAGAACAAGAGTAGCGCGAGTCAGAAATAAGTGGCAAATCACCTTCACTGAAGACCGAGGAGGAAGAACTATCCAAATAAGCTGGGGGAGGAGATGAGGGGTAGAGAACCCCCTTCATTCTGAAGAAGCATGGAAAGGGGCAGCAGGAAGGTCCCCGAAAAAAGAAAAAATTAGACAAGTCGCAGGTTTATCCCATGGTTTTGACAAAGGGCAATCTCAATGAGATCGAGGATAAAATAAGGGACACTATGACTGAAGTGTTGCAACAGTTCGAGTAGTAGTATATGCAGACATTGGGGAGCATCAAAAAGGATCTGCATGAGTTGCAGATCTAAGAAAACAGAATACAGGTGGGAATTGTTCAAGCGAGCTTGGCCCCGAGGACGAGTCAAGCAGTCGAGTTGGTAAGGTCCATCGACCTTAGAACTATTACATTACCAGAAGGGTCCCTTCGCACAAAGACAACCGATGATTGCGTCATCCTAAGCACAATCAAGAACATCGGGTTGAACATAATAGCATTCCCCAACGAGATCCTCCACGTATTACATGCAGGAGTGATAGAGGAATTGAGAGCTCAAGAGCATCGTGCTCTCAATCTCATCAGCGAATACAAGGTGAACAATGAGCAGATGTTCACTAATAAGATGTAGGCCTTGAAAGAAAAGGAGATGCTATAGGCATAGAGTTCCCTACTAGAGTCTGCAGTCGCAGAGGCATGCAGAACAGTGCCCGAGATTCACATCCTAGATGATGCACAACCAAAAGAGAAGATCAGGAAATTAGCTGCTGGTCTGTGCAAAGCTAAGGCAAAGGTTGGTCGAGTTCAATTTGAACTCAATATGAAGTTCAAAAAGTTGCAGTTAAAGTTACATCCGATGACTCCGCTCGAGGTCCGAGAGCAGCGCGAATCTGCCATCAGAGAATGAATGGCCACCCTCAATGCCACAATCACTAACTGTTCGACATTATTTGAACAAGCCATGGAGTTGGTAACAAATCTGTAGGAAGATCCAAACTTGCAGACACTGAATACAGAGATCAAGGAGTTGCAGTGGCAGTATGATGAGGTTAGGGCAATGGTGCGCTCCATTTCACCAACACAATGCCTAGCTAAACTACAGGAGGGGAAGTAGCTCCTCACACAGGAAGGGGCAACACAGAAGAAGGAGGCCTTACTAAAGGCTAGGCTACAGCCATGGTTGGAAGGAGCTTATCAGATCATGACAACCATCCAGGATAAGCTGAAGGGCTTCCAGCAGACGTAGAAGACAATGAGGTTGGTCGCAGAAGGCCCAACTATGAGAAATTAGTCGAAGAGGTCAAGCAGGAAGCCACACAAAGCACTGTTGAGGTTGTAGTAGTTCAAGTAGAGTTGAGGGATCTTCGCAGCATGATCGCAGTGCCAGCCGAGTGACTTGAGAGCGAGTCACAATCTTTGTGTCTAGGTCAGTTTTGGGGTTAAAATAACCCAAGTTTTGTTGTATTTTTTGTAAATGATGTAAAGTATCCACGATTCGTGAATGCAGAGCATGTAGATGATTACGAGTCAAAGGGATTTTAGCCCCTTGCTTATGTAAAGTTTGAGTCGGCTTTGAGATTCACCCATGGTTCGTGGACCATGGGATTGTATAAATAGGTGTGTCTTAGAGAGTCTAAGGTAGATATCTAAGAGATCATGGATGTAATGTGTTAGTAAGAAGAAAGTGTTAGCGTAGAAAAGTGGGTTAGGTAGGAGAGAAAGGCTTTGCAGCTGAGTGTGCAGAGGTCTACGTAGAGTTTGTAGTTGAGTGTGTGGACCCCTGTAGCTGAGTGAGTAGGGTAGTGTTGAGTATGTAAACCTGAACTAAAGATAAATAAAGAAGATTACTGGAGAAATACTGTGTATATTTTTTATTTCTGTTTACTTCTCATTACGATAGATGTTGTGAATGAATAATGTGTTTATGAGATATCAATCTAATTGTGTGTGATTATATCGAATTATTATTAGATGATGTACGCAAGCATGTTATGTAATTTCATGAAGACTCTGACGAATTATATGATATTTATTAATAACATAAGCTTATCTGAGCAAACCCTAGTTTAGGACTATTCTCTGATGCGTGTAAGTGGATAGACTGGCTAAGACAGGTCCATAAAGACCAATCGTAGACCTTCGTGAAGGTCTGGAGGCTATTTTAATAGAGTTATAGTACTGAGCCCTAAGGGCTTATCAATTTGTGTGAAGGCAGATCTAACGTGATAAAAGACATTTTTGGATGCAGAAACTTGGTTCCTGCTTTTCCCCACACTGCTTCGGGTGAGACTACAACCTGCACTACGTAGGTTGTTGCCAAAAGGGCTAGTAGTGTAGGGATTTGTTAGTTGGTGCAACTAACTTCGAACCTGGGTCAGGACCCCCTAAGCCAACATGTAGAAATAAATGAGAGTGAAGCAGTGTTAAAAGAAGCTAATGAGGATTCAAAACCTTTAGAAGTGTTGCAATTAAAATATAATTTGTTGCCAAAGGGGCTAGCCCTTTAGAAGATATATTTGATTTCAATGATGTAGCAAAAAAGCCCAAAACTGAACCATCAGGGGTTGGGATAGAGGAATAAAACATAGGGACTGTAGAGAGCCCTAAGATTATTAAATTATCCAAATCCTTTCCTCCTGATGAAAAATAGAAATACACTGCACTTTTGAAAGAATTTTCTGATGTTTTTTCTTGGAGTTATAAGGACTTAAAATCCTATGACACTAGCATCATTCAACATATTATTCCCCTTAAAGAATATCAGGAACCTTTTAAATAAAAGTTGAGAAGGTTTAATCAACTATTATTACCCCTAATAGAAAAGGAAGTTAAGAAGTTATACGATGCCAAAATTATTGTATCTCTTAGATTTTCTAAGTGGGTTTGAAACCTAGTACCTACAAGGAAGAAAATAGGAGAAATTAGGTTGTGTAGACTTTCAAAACTTCAAAAAAAATCCTCTCTTAAAGACAACTACCCCCTCCCAAAAATGGATCTATATTACAAAAGGTAGTTGGGTTCAGTAGGATCTCTTTACTAGATGGATTTTCAGGTTATAACCAGGTCTTGTTTCACCTTGATGACCATAAAAAGACAACATTTACTACACCATGGGGTACCTTTATGTATGTAAATATGCCTTTTGTTATAATGAATGCTGGAGCCACCTTCCAAAGGGAAATGGATTTTTCTTTTGCTAATGAAAATGGCAAGTTCATTGTCATTTATCTAGATGACATCTTTGTATTTCAAATACTGAGGAAGAACACTTGCTACATTTAAGAATAGTCTTTGAAAATGTAGGAAATTTGGTATCTCACTGAACCCCAAGAAAACATTGTTTGGTTTGGAAGAGGGAAACTTCTAAGCCACATCATTTCCAAGGAAGGAATTAGAATTGGTCCTAGAAAAGTTGAAGTTATCCTCAAAATTGATGTTCCCAAGAATAAGAAATAAGTTCAGTCCTTCATTGGAAGATTAAATTTCCTCGGGAGATTTATTCTTAATTTAGCAGAAATCTTAAGGTCCATCACAAATATGTTGAAAAATGATTCTGAAATAAAATGGAACTCTGAAGCCAGAAAATCTTTCAGTAAAGTAAAACTAGCTCCAACAACTCCTCCTGTATTGATTAGTCATGATTTCACCAAATATGTTTTTTCTCATTTGCATTTGATCATACTATTGCAGTGGTTTTATTGTAGAAGAATAGTGAAGGATAGGAGCAACCAATAGCTTTCTTTAGAAGGGAATTGAGGGATGCTTCATTGAAATATAATATAATGGAGAAACAAGCTTTTGCCTTGGTAAAAGCACTAAAGGACTTTAGAGTTTACATTTTACACTCCCATGTAATTGCATATGTCCCTAATGTTATTGTAAAAGATATTTTGACACAAACTGATCCTAATGGAAAATGGGGCAAGTGGATTGATGTTATGTTGGAATATAATCTTGAAATCAAGCCTACCAAGCTAATCAAAGGTCATGGAATGGAAAAACTAATGGCAGAATCTAATTTACATGCACTTGATATAAATTTCATAGCTGAGATGGATAATGATCTGAGTTGACTGAACTTCCGAATTTAACCAAGATCTTTTACTCTCGTGATGTGGTTAGAATTTCATTTTAATAGAGCGTTAATGAACATATATGCATGCTTAAGAAAATGGAAACATAATGGAAATCAACAAATCATAGACATGAGATGTTGATAACTGAGTTTGTCTAGTGTGGACTATGTCTCCAAGCCCGGTGTCAAGATGGTGTTGGCCGCTTCATTCATTGCTAGAAATGGTGAATATGTACATGGATAATGTTTTCTGTCATACAAGGACATGTGCCCTCTACATGAGTGGAAAATTATCTCCACAAGACGTTTCGCTATAGGAACTATCACTCATAATAGACCTCCTATCAGTGTGACATAAAATTGCACATGGTTACAATGAGTATCCCACCATCATGGCATCAAAGGAATCTCAACCAAAATACCCATGGTGACAATGATCATCTTGCCATCATGGCAACAAAGGCATCACAATCAAAATACACATAACAATCCATGATGAATACATCTCACATGAAATAGACAAAAAGATTCCACATCATACATCAGGCAGGAATTGAAATGACATAATACATATCACAGTAAATGATCAAATAAGTACATGACAACAACACTTCATATACCTCAACTCTAATGCTTCCTGAAGAATGGAATGCTCAGCTATTGGATCTGAATGCACCATAGCAATCGTGGCATCGCATGGCATAGAATAGATTGTCCACACTCTAAAATCGGACACCGTCACTTCAATATGGAAATGGCTGAAAAATAGAAGGCTCAGCTATAGAAACTGATTGCACCATTGAATTTTGGTCATCGCGAGGTGCAAAATTGACTATCCATTTTTTGAATTCTAACACCGGGAAAATCTAGGCCTGTAGGAGTCTTTTAGATTCCCTCGTGATTCTCCAAATATTCCCTCCTCTAGGTTGACTGGAGATCTGCAACTCAAATCAAAAAATTGATCTCGCCATTGACATCCTTGCAAAATTCTGAGAAGAATGAGTAGAAAGTTGGCTGCATTCTAGATCTAGGAAATTTCAGCCTCCAAGGAATCTGGAAGATTCCCTCAAGATTCTCCTCCACTGGGAATTTGCAAATC
Organism: Pinus taeda; assembly: GCA_000404065.3. NCBI lineage: Eukaryota > Viridiplantae > Streptophyta > Pinopsida > Pinales > Pinaceae > Pinus > Pinus taeda. Next base: position 67,336 of record APFE030488706.1, read on the forward strand.
CACTCCTCAAAAGGTGAATCTGACCTTGCCATTGCGTTCCCTACAAAAATCTAAGAAAAATGACTATAAACTTGATTAAATTCTTACAAAAGGAATTTTTACCTCCCAAGGAATCTTTTTAGCATCTTAAGATTCTATGCAAAAGCTATGTGTCGAAAAGCATGCCATCATGGTTCCGCCTCTTTGGATTGTGTCATGGTTCCACTACACATCTGTTTCTCTATTCCGCTCTCTATTTCCCATTCCACCTCTGTTATTCTTTGTGCAAATGAGAAATAAGTTTTTAAACGTGTGGGAGGAACTCCCAATGAACCACCATTGACTTGTTGGTAAGTTGGTGGAATTAGTAGCGGGGACATCGAGGGATCAAATCTCGACCTCTCCAAAAATATACGCAATGTTTTTTTACGTTGTGTAAATGTGTGCATGGTTTTTTTTTATGCAGCGATTGTTCATTGTTGTGATTTAAATGTGGCGGGGTTTAATGTGGGACCATTGCATGGGCAGGGCCAGCGGATCCGTTGGCCGTGGATTCAACTCCCACCAGTTCCGTTATGTTTTATATAGTGTGGTTTCAAATGGGTGGGGTCATGGGTCGAGACCACCAGAGGTGGCCCACCCACCGCCACATAAATTAATGTTGTTTGATTTTAATCAGTTATAAGAATATGCAGGCAGGTATGGGTTGGAGGTCCAGCAAGGTCATGGCCACCAACCTATTTTTAATACAAATTTTGATACACGATTTTGGGGGCCGGTCAAGGTGGCGGAGGTCATGGCCCGCCGCCTATTTTATAATATATTTTTTTTATTTTTTTATTAAATATAGGCCACTTCTTCGATTTTGTCTAATATAAGGGATATTAGACAAATTAAAGAGGCAACAATTTCACCCGCTCTCAGGAGCTAAGTTTCCACGCTGGTTGACGGTGATTTTGTAGGACACTTAAACCTAGCCCATTGCCCAACTTTGACCAAAACTTTGACTGGATCTTTCTCCATCATACGAGCTCAGATTTGAGTGTTGTTTGCACCATTGGAATCAGGGCGAGAGCACTTTGATCTAGTGCTAGTTTGGTAACAATCTGGCCACTTTGAATTTTGACCCTTTCTGAGCCCTCTGGTACTTCTACATGTGTCTGGAGACACCTAGATCAATCCTCCCCACTGAGGATATTTTGGTCCTCCAAAAGCATGAAAAAATAATCTACAACTTCTTTGTACAGTGTCTGCACCACAAGTGTCTGATAAGTCACCCTTCCTTCTCCTTCACCTTTGTCTTTCGGAGCCATAAGCGATGAGCCGACACCTACACCTCTACAAACCTGTAGTACATTTCTGCAAATTACATGCTTAATTCACATGACCAACTAATGACCCAAGCATCCCATACTTGCCATGAGTTTATAACACATACTCGATGGTCAAGTTTACATCAAAATGGAAATAATACTTCAGCTATGAAAGCAAGTCCAAAATATCATTATTTCTTCAACAAGTGATGGAAAGCATGTCATCACTGCAACACATGATTTAAAAAAATGAGGCCAAACACTATTGTTATTTTAACAAGTGATGGAAAACACATCATCACTTTCATATTTTAAAATGCATCACAAAATAAGACCATACATCATTGTTGCTTAACAAGTGATGGAAAACACATCATCACTTTTACATTTTAAATTGCAACAAATAATTCACAAAAATACGGCCATGACAAGCTAACATATCTATAAACCATTTTTCACTTATCAATGTTAATGGGTCATCCCCCAGTGGTGGTTTTTCTTGTCGAATGACTTTTTCAACTGGTTCATGCACTGACACTTTGTCTTTAAGGCACTTCTCTGGATGGAGCCTCCAACACGTGGCTCTTTGATGACCATTTCTATTGCAATGACTATAATAAGTATTCTTCCTCCAAATTTGCTTTACCTTCTTCTTTGCCTGTTGTTGAGAGGGTTTTTCACACCTCATCCTTTTTTGTGCTTCCATTCTCTTCCAGCACTCATCAAATACATGGTTATGTAAACCACAAAAAGTACATGTTTTCCAATGCCATGTTTTACGTCCACCATTAACAACATGATTGTAATCAAAATGAACATTCGAATATCGAGACTTGTTATACCTTGTCATCTCTGGTGTCATTATGGCGATGAGAGATTGCCTTAGCTCTTTCCCTATAATGGGCACAACCATGCGATAATGGTGATGTGTTCCCATCATTCTCTTTCCTCGATGATTTCAACGGTGTCTTGGAAGAATCTGATGCCTTCGAGCATTATCCTTTGGTGTATCCCAAGCCTGAAAATCAAGGTCTCTACACAACCTCCAATGGTTGAGTAATGCCTTGGCTATTAGCACCAAGTTCTTCTTCTTCCTTGTACCTCATTCTGGTAAGGAGCCTCATGTTTGTCCCTCTAATTGGTATCTCCACACTTCCAACACAAATTATACTATGTGAAGATGAAACTGAAGGGAAATCAATATCTTTTACCTCCACTATAGATTTGGAAATAACTGATGAGGGATTCTCATTATCTGTTATGGTGGTTTGTTGGTTGTCTTGGTGCATTCCCCAACTTCCTTCCCGACATATCCAAGTCCTGCCTGATGGGGTAATTCCTCTACTTTTATGGAGTTAACAATGCCTTGGCCATTAATGCCCAAGCCTTTTCCTTCATACCCCATTCTCTTTAGTAGTTTGGAGCCAATTCCTATGGTATGATTTTTAAAAAAAATGAAATCATCATCAGGAAACATACATGAAGACGGAGAATTACTTTTTACCTCACATGGGTCATGCTGCAACTTTTCCAAGGTCTCGTCCTTAGCTTGCAGCTGGCGTAGAAACCTCTGTTTCTCCTCTTTCTATTCTCGTAGAAGCATCTTCAGTTCAGCAGTATTTTCTTGAAGACTTTGGTTGTCGTGTTTTAGTTCTTCCAGGGACTCTTCTGTGGCTCGCAACTGAAGCTACAATTGTTGTTTTTCCTCTGTCTCTTCTTGTAGAGCCTCATACATTATGTCCATATTTTGGGACACTATGAGCATGGTCTCATACATTGCTTTGTCATCCTCCATCGTTGCATGTTTCATTTTTCACGCTCACAATTCACATCCACATGAACACTGCTCTGATACAAAACTTGATCCGAGTTTACTCAAATTCTAGATTTAACCAAGATCTTTTACTCCCATGATGTGGTTAGAATTTCATTTTAACAGAGCATAAATGAACATATATGCATTCTTAAGCAAATGGAAACATAATGAAAATCAACAAATCATAGACATGAGACAATGATAACAAAGTTTTTCGAGTGTGGGCTACATCTCTAAGCTCGGTGTCAAGAGGGTGTTGGCCGCTTCATTCAATGCTGGAAATGGTGAAGATGTATATGGACTATGTTTTTTGTCATACAAGGACATGTGACCACTACATGAGTGGCAAAGTCTCTCCACGATACATTTCGTTACAAGAACTATCACTCACAACAAACCTCCTATCAGCATGACATAAACGTACACATGGTTACATCCCACCATCATGGCATCAAAGGGATCTCAACCAAAACACCCATGGTTACAATGAGTATCCCGCCATCATGGAAACAAAGGGATCTTAATCAAAATATACATAACAATCCATGATGAATACATCTCACATGAAATAGGCACACATCTCACAAAAAATGATCAAAGAAGTACATGACAACAATGCTTCATATACCTCAACTCTGATGCTAACTGAAGAATGGAATGCTAATTGCTATATCTAAATGCACCATCAAAATCTTGGCGTTCCATGGCATAGAATCGACTGTCTACACTCTGAAATCGTACATTGTCACTTCAATATGGAAAATGGCCAAAAAGTAGAAGGCTCAGCTGCAGAAACTGATTGCACCATTGAATTTTTGTCATCGCGAGGTGCAAAATTGACTATCCATTTTATGAATTCTGACACAGGGAAAATATGGGCCTATAGGAATCTTTTAGATTCCCTTGTGATTCTCCAAAGATTCCATCCTCTGGGTTGACTGGAGATCTACAACTCAAATCAAAAAATTGATCTCGACATTGAGATCCTTGCAAAATTCTGAGAAGAATGAGTATAAAGTTGGTTGCATTCTAGATCTAGGAAATTTCAACCTCCAAGGAATCTAGAAGATTCCCTCAAGATTCTCAGAGATTCTCCTCCACTGGGGATTTGCAAATCCACTGCTCAAAAGGTGAATCTGACCTTGCCATTGTGTTCCCTACGAAAATCTGAGAAAAAAGACTATAAACTTGATTAAATTCTTACAAAATGAATTTTTACCTCCCAAGGAATATTTTTAGCTTCTTAAGATTCTCTGCAAAA
>APFE030488706.1:84193-102308 GCA_000404065.3 Pinus taeda
TTGGGGGCCTTTCCCCCAAGATCCATTGCAAGTTTTCAGATCTTGGGGGTCTCTCCTCCCAAGATCCATTTCAATATTTTAGATCTTGGGGGCCTCCTCTCAAGATCCGGATCACCCACCATCTCGAATACTCTTGTACCATCAATCCTAGTTACGTGTGAGTCACAACCAACAGTTTCAAAGATTGTCTCTGCCAATTCTTCTGTCCCATTAGTTAGTGGGCAGGTTGTGCCACCGCCTTGGGGCAGAATCTGAATGTCTCTATGGTGTCATTCACCACTAATGTGAGCGGCTCACAAGCTCACATGCTTGGTATGAACCAGCCCTCTTCTGGTATTGTTTACAACCCTGCTGACCCTACTAGATCAAGCAATGTCCAGTACCAACAAGTTCAAAATCTTGGTGGTCCGTTTGGATCGAAAAATGTTCAGTATCAACAACCTTATGGGGCTTAGGTCCAATGTCAAAATCCTTACGTTCCATATGGTTCTCAAGGATTGGTTAATCAACCTTACACCATCCTGTCTGGGCAATACATCCAACCTAGCTACGACCAAATTCAATTTGGTAATTTCCCGAGCATTGTTCAAGTACCTTGCAACAGCAAGGACAACTTTTGCAACAGTAAGGCCAGATTATCCTGCAGCAAGGTCACTTGAAACAACCGCAAGGTCATTCCTTCCAATAGTTGCAGCAAACCGTGCAGCACCAAATGCAATATGCTCTGCATACCTCTCAACCCATACCCTCGCAGGGCCAATCTCTGCAAACCCAGGGACAAATTTTGCAGCTGCAAGGCCAACAAAACCAACGTAGGCAGCAACAACCCTTGTATACCCAATGCTCCATGGCCATCATCTGATCCTGTGACATCAAAGTCACCCGTTGTCCCTCTTGTTGATGGAGTTATTGGTTCAGTATCGCATGCCCCCACCAAAACTTCTTCCAAACAGAAGTTGACCTCGCATGCTGCTCCCAAGAGTTTATCTCAGAACCCTATAGGCCCTGTTAAAACCTCAGAGGTCCACATTGTCCAATCTACCACAGCAGACAAATCCTCAAAAGGAAAAAATAAAGGCAAAGGCAAGGCTAAAGCTGATGCCTCGAAACAGGGTCCTCCCAAATTGTCTACTGGTGGATCATCACAATGGAAACCTAAAGTATACTTGCCTCATTTGCGAGAAGGATCACTATACTAAGGATTTTCCACGATGATCAAAAGTTAGTCGATTTCTCAAGGGAACCTCTGTTGTCCTCAAAGAGCCCTTTCCGTCTCAGCAAACTCAAATGGTAGGCCAGCCTTATCTGCTTCCTCTGGATCTCAAGTTTTCATGATGAGCATGCCCATTAATGTGGCTACCTGATCGAAGGATTATCAAACTCCAGCTCCCACAGCAGGGAAAGAAAAAGAATTTCCATCTTCTTCTTCCACCCCGAGTTTTGGCCCTCTGTTAATCAAGCGCCCTAACCTTGATTCCGCTCCATGGCCACCCTCTTAAGGTGTGCTAAGGAAATCCTTATACAATCCCAATGCCCGAGCCTCTTAGCATTACAATATTGTTGAAGATTTGGCTCAAGCGCCATCAGCTATGTCGACTCTCAACGTACTCCAAAGTTGCCCATCACAGCGGAAATCTTTGTTGTCAGCTATCAGGGGCATCGATCCCACCAATTCTAATTTGATATGTTTCAATCTAGAGAACCATGTTCCGAGACTCTCTCATTAGATTGCCTTTATTATTCAGGTAATCATTAATGAAAATACCATCCACCGCACTGTCATAGATGAAGGTGCTTCTCCCTGCATCATGTCAATTGTGTGCTGGAAGGCTCCTGGTTCCCCTACTCTAAACCAGTCTCTGAACATGTTGAAAGATTTTGATGGGCACAATTTGTGACCCTTTGGTGTTTTACCCAACCTTGCCATCACCCTTGAAGGCAAGACAGTGCAAGTTGAAGTAGAGATTATTGACACCAATCTCAATTATAATATTCTACTCTGTCGAAGTTGGACTCATGCCATGCATGCCGTGACCTCCTCTTTGTTTCATGTGATTCATTTTCCCCAACAAGGGAAGGTTGTCACCATTGATCAGATGTCTTTCTTTGCCTCTTCCTCATCCGATGGCAACGTTTCGTATGTCAATTACTCTGGTGCTCCCTTTGAGAGTGTGGGGGAAAGTCTTTTCAAAGCTTCTTCCTTAATGGGGATTTTTCACTCCCACCTCCTCATGTTGCCTCTGTCAAAAAGATCTCGGTTAAATCTAATCCCTGGGTTATATCTATTCCAAATCTAGTTGATTCTTGGGGCGATGTCATGTCACTTAGTCCTGCCGAAGTCAATTACGTGGAAATTATTTCAATTGTGAACTCTACATCCTGTGATTCACATATCTTGAAGATCTCTCTCAATATGTATTCTCAATCCCCTTGGCTTGTCACTTTGGAATCATCTAATCCCGTAGCCGAGACCTTCCTCGCCGATGAAGGTATCATGGAAATCATGTCTCTCGAGGAACCACCATGGATCGATACCCATCATCGCTCCTCGTTCCTGCCTTGCCCAGTGGTCATGTCTACCTCTTTCGAAGAGTCCTCTTCTCTATTTCCACCACTGACTGTTACTCATGAAGTATGGTCGGAAGGAAATCTGGGTAATATTACCCAAACGATGTTGATTGACATTTCTATCAAACATGGTATTGTTGAACACATTCATATCGGGGTATCTTGTTCTCCAAATGAGATCAAGACATATACTAGTCTTTTTCAAGTTGTGTGATGTGTTTGCATGGTCTTACGAAGAAATTCCTGGCATTGATCCCAGCATCATGGGGCATGAAATACCAATATATCTAGATGTGAAGCCCATTCACCAACGGTTTTGCCGGGTGCACCCTAGAAAGGTCATTTCTATTAAGGGCGAAGTCGAAAAGCTTCCAAAAGCTAGATTCATTTATTCCATTCCCCTTATGGACTAGGTGTCCAGTATTGTCCCGGTGAATTAAAAAAAAGGCATGATCCGCGTTTGCGTGGATTATCAATATCTTAATCGTGTCTGTCCTAAAGACAACTATCCTACTCCCTTCATTGATCAAATCATTGATGAATGTGTTGGGAGTGAGATATTTTCCTTTATGGACAATGTTTCTAATTACAACCAGATCAATATCGCATTGGCTAATCAAGAGAAGACAACCTTCATTTTCCCATGGCGTATGTTCACATACAAGAAGCTCCCTTTCAGCCTAAAAAATGTTAGGGCTGCATTTCAGCGGGCAATGTCCTATGCAGTACATGATATTTGCAACATTGTACAACCTTACTTGGATGACCTTCCTGCCCATTCTCGTAAGCGACAAGATCACTCGAACCATCTACAATAGATATTTCTAAGCTGCAAGCACTATAACATCTGGTTAAATCCACACAAATGTGTTTTCTGCATAGAATCAGGACGACTCCTCGGCTTCATCATTTCCAAGGATGGGATTTGCCTGGATCCGCTAAAAATCGAGGCCATTGTAAGCTTACCCCCTCCATCTTCACTGCACCAACTCCAGAGCCTTCAGGGCAAGACCAACTTTCTTCATCGTTTTATACCCAACTACGTCGGGCTAGCTACGGGATTTACCCGGTTGCTCAAACAAGGAACACCATTTGCATGGGACGATATAGCCCAAAAATCTTTCGATGATCTTAAGGTTGTCCTCATAAATGCTCCTCTGTTGCATCCACGTGATTATTATTGATATTACTTCCTTTACCTAGTCTCAGCCCCTAGCACCATAGCTATGGTGTTGGTTCAAGATGATGAAGAAGGCACTAAACACGTCATCTACTACCTAAGTCAGAATCTCCTCAACACTGAAAGGCGCTATGCACATGTCAAGAAGTTGGCTTTGGCCATCGTCCAGGTTGTTCAACATTTTTGACATTATATTCTATTATGAACAACTACAATGATTTTTGAATGCAACCCTATGACCTACATCCTGACTCGTCAATTGTTGGGGGGAAAGTATTCTAAATGGATCATTATCCTACAAAAATTCAATTTGGTATTCACTACGGCCAAATATAAGAAGTCACTTGTTTTTGCATAATTAATCTATCCCCTTCCCTCCAAAGCTCTCCCTGCTGGTGCAGATGAACAACTCCCAAACGAGACCCTTTTCCTGATTATCACCCTTGATCCATGGTATGGTGATATCATCGTATATATCCAAACCTCCATGTTTCAGTCCACGTTGACCAAATATGATCATCGAAGGATTCGGCATCATCCTCAACCCTACCGCATTATTGGTGATACTTTATACCGCGTTGGTGTTGACTCTGTTCTTCGCCAATGCCTCACGATTGAAGAAGTTGAAAGAGTTCTCAATGATTGCCACTGTGGGGCATGTGGTGGTCCTATGTCTGGTTATGCTACAGCTCAAAAAATCCTTCACACTGGTTATTTCTGGTCATCCATCTTCAAAGCCTACATTTTTGTTGTCCGCAAGTGCCATGAATGCCAAATATACAAATGCAAGATGCGTGCCCCACCTGCTCACCTACACCCCGTCGCTACCATTGGTCCCTTTTCCAAATGGGGCATCGATTATATGACATGTAACCCTCGTTCGCCCGAGGGGCATGGCTACATTATCGTTGCTATGGATTACTTCACCAAATGGGCCGAAGCAATGCCTACATACTCGGAAGATGGTAAGACAGCAACTCAATTCCTTTTTAACCATGTTATTTCTAGGTTCGATGTACCCCAAGCCATTTTCTCAAATCATGGCTCCCACTTCAGAGATTACATGATGGCAGAACTGACATCTGCATTGGACTTGCGCCACAATGGCTCGACCCCATATTACCCTCAGGCCAACAGCCAAGTTAAATTCGTGAATAAAGTTTTGGCCACCATGCTTCAGCATACTATTGGGATGCACAAATCAAATTGGCATCTCATGCTTTTTTCAGTTCTATGGGCCTACCAAACTTTAACCAAAGATTCCACTGGCTTCACACCATTCCAGTTGGTTTATGGTCTGGAAGCAACACTATCGATCGAATGTGAGATTCCTTCACTTAAGTTAACCGTTGAACTCCTCCCTGAAACATCACCTCAAGAGGAATGCCTCTTATATTTGGAACAACTGGACGAGACTCATTGTCTCTCTCCTTAGTCATTGAAGAACAAAAGAAATTAGTCAAATCTCATTTCAACCAATCGGTCTTCCCTTGCACTTTCTCTGAGGGTGATTTGGTCCTGCTATACGACCAAGATAATGATAAGCTGGGGGCAGGAAAGTTCGAACCTATGTGGCACAGGCCCTATATTGTAAAACGTGTTTTGTAGAAAGGGGCCTATGAACTTATTGATTATGAAGGAAATCCTCTTAATAAGCCCCAAAACGAGCTTTACCTCAAAAATTACTATGCTTGGGTCATCTTGCATGGTTACTTATGTACATTAGTGTGTGATTCATTTTTGTATAATTTGGTTTTGTGTGGAAGTTTTCAAACAACTTTCCTTTTTACTATGCTTTTCATGCTTTGCATATGTCTACAGCTCCTCACGTCAGTTTCGCCTATGGTGCTTGCCAAAGTACTCTGAACCTATCATCTACAACATGGGCTATCTTCAACCCTAACAATGAGTTAATTGATCTTCAAGGTATCTACCTAGGTCGTACAACCAACAACATCGTTGAATACAGTGTGGTCATTGAACTGTTATCAGAAGCCATCGCTCTGGGAATCAGAGAATCGGTTGTCAACCTAGATTCGCAGCTTGTCGTCCTTCAGCTCAACTGGAAATATTTCGTCAAGAACCCTCAAATATTATGAATGTATATTTGAATCTGTCTATTGGAAAGATATTTTGATTACATCATATATCATCATATTCCTAGACACATGAATACATTAATAGATCCATTAGCTAATTACGTGTTGGATAGACATTTACGAAACATGTAAAAGATAAGAAAAACCATTTGTACCATAATAGACAGGAAAATATAACATATATACATATGTGAAAATGTTTGATACATCAAAACCCAAAAAAATAATATGTATGTCTCCAATAACATCGGCGACTTGCAGGCCTCGTACATCCATGGCACGTAGGCCTCAAAAAATATGTAAGTACTACACCTAAGAACTACTCAGCATGGTGGTCATGATAGCATGAAACAGATCACACTACGTGACTCAGTAATCGGTGAATCCAATCTGAGACTCCCATTGTGTGCCTCTGGTACCACTAAGGTATTTCTCCTATCTGAGCACACTCGGGGATACCATGAGTCAACCCCTCGAGGTTCCTCGTAATATCCTCCTCATTATCACTCCCTTCCTGATAAGGGGCGACAGCGTCAATAGGACGAGGATAACACTTGGCTATCGGGGACATCCTGGTTGGCTGCTCTGGTCCAACATCTGCATACACAAGAGAAATGTTATAAGCATGCATATACAAAAAACAGTTAAAAAACATCAAAATCAAAATTTAGTTTGGTTTTTTACCTTCGTCATCGAAGTCCTCCTCATCTAGAAAGGGTATATCTGGGTCTCCATGGAAATCAGTGCCAATGTACAGCGAGTCCTCCATGATGATTTTATGTCATCATAACCACAAGAAGAATGCTGGTTAGTAGGACATTTTTTGACCCCTAGTGATCCTGGGCATCAAACAACTCCAGCTGGGCATCCGTGGATCACGTGGCACAGGAGGATCAACCTCAGTCAACTAATACTGGAACAGTGGCACTCGTTCCAGGAATAAGGTCACAAGTACTGATCTGAAGCCAAATTGCTTCAAATTTCTGCCTTTGCCTTGGACAATTGGCGCTTGATATTCATCTTCATGGCCTCTTCCCAGTTGAAGATCGTGGGAGCTGTGCAATATATAGCGTAAAGAAACTTCAACTTATTAGTCTCATGTTCCGCTTGGGATGTCGCCACTCTGTTGATGGTCAACAGAAGCACTATCAGTGTCAAATCTCATACACTGAAAATCTCAATCTTCCCGCTTTTGGATTTCAAGGCCTCAGGACAAGAGCAGCAAGCAGGAAAGATATGATTGCCCCGACTGGACATGATCCATACAAATTCACTAGCTCACCTTTGCGAGACAACCCAGTGATGAAGTAAATGTCTGAAGTTGTCAACTCCAACTCCTGGTCCCTAAAGACAAAAATCTCATTATTTATGTCCCAAAGGCTTATCAAATACTGAAGCAATTCGGGTTGGGCCCGCATCCCTGGTGTAAGGAAAAATTTTAGGAACCCGCAAGCCCTCAAAGCCTCCAAGCAATTTGGATCATTCATTGCCTGGGTGTCCACATCTTCGTGTTCTCTTTCCTTCCAATCCACCATTTTTTGTGATTTCTCTCTTGCAAAATCCATTTATTTGAGTCAACCATCAATTTTGGTACATAAAAATCAATTTTTAATAGTCATTTATTGAGAAAATTAGTTTCTGACCTATCCATGGCACCGATGTGCCTATTTTAAAAACAGTCACACTGGTCAGCACGGATGGTCATGCAAATGACCCTCAGTCAGCGTGATCCTGTGCCCAGAAATCGCAGCAACCAAGGGCGAAAAAATTTCTCGAAAGCCTCCCTAAAAATCTAAAAAAAATGGTCAAAAGCATAAATGAATAGCATAAAAATGGAGCTCAGGGCTTTGGCTATTACCTAGAACTGATGGCTCGTTGATTGGCCTCCCGGATATCCTGCAATTCACACTGGAAAAACTACGGAAAAAGAGGGTAAAAGTCTTCACTGCAAAGGTAAAAAAGGTAAATGGTAAAAACATATTTACTTTTCCCCTATTTATTCATTTTTTCATGAAAATATCAGGTTTTGTGAATATTTTTTTTACCTATTTTGCCTCAAGGACTTGATAATACACTTTGCCTTGCTTGTGCAGTGACAGGTTCAACGATGGCGATGAGTCATGTTTCAGCTCTTTTCTCAACTCGTTAAACTCATATGAAAAGATCGCCTAGTATTTTTCCCTTTTTGACTCGTTAAAGAGAATAAAAATGGGGGGTCTAATTTCAGCTCTTTTCCGACCCTTTAAAAATTAAAAGATGGCCGAGCCCTTGTCGTTTTGAACTCGTTAAAGGATGTGAAACTTCATGTGCCCAATATAAGTTTACCCCTTTTTCGGGCTTGGAGACATTATTTACGAAAAAGGTACTCCTTGACTGAAATGGTCAAGCGGTTCTATCAAGTATTGTTTTCTACCTTTTAGGGCTCGAGAGACATAAATATGAAAAGGGACCATGTGGAGTTTCCTTTTACATGTCTTTTTCAAACTCTCTAAACATTAAAAAGATATTGATTTACACCTTTGTCGGACTTGTTAAACTATTAAACGACATCGGATTCGTCACCATGACAAACATGAACTTCTCCTTCCTAGGGCTCGTTAAACTTACTAGGTTGGATTCGTTCAAAGGGTGAACTTACACTGCAATCATATGCTATCCCCTTCAAGCTTGCGATCAAAAATAATTGGGGTACTCGCCAGCAATGGTGGGGGAAATTTTGGAATTCTATCGAGTCGTTTCAGCTGCTCAATCTTGAACATTATACTCTTTGCTTCGCGTCAGCAGCTCACTCTTGAACATTATACTCTTTGCTTCGTGTTGGGTTGGGACATCCTCCATTACATCATTGACCTTCCTGGGTTTGGGCTATTTATTTTTTCCTTCCATTTGATCTCTACTATGTTACCATGACCACCGATCCCATGGATCCAAAGACTGCCAAACTTTCAATTGTGTCACTGATATGTTCAAGAGTTGTCCTTCTGCAGTTACACTTACCTTTGATTCTTTGTATGATCCAAAATTATTTTGCATCCTCTCATCTCGCGTCAATGATGTGGGATTCATTATGGCCCTCCTTCGACACGGTCACTTTTTGTCGAGACCAACTCATTATCCGAGAAGTTGATCGAGATACTCGCTTCCAGTACCTTAGAGCTTGCATGCCTTAATGGTAAGTTCTTCGCACTCAACAACAAGTTCACATCATTAGCTTTCGATCGAGTGATTTCGTGGATATTTGACTTCAGTTCCTGTATCCACATTTCGTGAATTGTGTTGATAATACCTTGAGGGCCATTGTCATTATTGGTGGTTTCTCTCACACTTGTTAACAGTTCACATCATTGACTAGTGATCAAGCGACTTTCTAGCATGTTTGACATCAACACATCTATTCGCATGCTAGGATCTGTACTTTGATCGGGTCGTGTTGGAGCACAAGACCCTAGACTCAGATTACAAAAATTCCAGGTTGCAAGGTGGTGTGAAATGGTTATGATGATATGCATGTCTCTTTTAGATGGCTGGCTGCAACCAAAGCATGAGTTATCATATGTGATCCTTCTCATTATTGGATGGTTGAAGCCATACCTTGGTTTCATTATGATCCTCTTTGACGGATGGTTGTGCCCATACCTAGATCCATTTACATGACCATTCTCTAAATGGTTGCGTCCATGCCACGAGTCATGTATCTTTTGACGAAGATCTCAGTTTATGTATATGTATTTGTACTTGCTTGTAGAATTTTTTATGGCAGACCAGTTCCCCACACTGATTTATAAATCATTTCATCCCTCACTCTGGTTTGTCCTTCACGCTTTAGGGGGCATTTGTTACGCAACATTTTGTTACTGCCCCTGTCCCCGTTCCTTAATCTTGGAGGACCTCTATAGTGAACCCCGTATTCTTTGTCATCATGGAGACACTCCCATTATGTCCCTCTTCATGATCAAATCATTTCCCTTTTGCACCATTTCCCCTTAAACTTCTTTTTTGCCCAATTTACAAGACCGACAGTAATGGTCTTTGTATCCCCTGCACCGATGTACAGAGAATAGCACTATTCCCCACACTGATCAGTGTGACTAAGCCGTGTTCTAGTCGCGCCGATCGTATTATAGAATTTCTTTTAAATTAGAGCTGAAGCTTCCATCTCTAGCAGCTTCATAACGAAAGTCTAGTAAATGGTTTGGCTGGATGGGGTCGAGGATGATAGTTGGGGCTCCTTTCCCCTATAATAATGAAACCACATGAGGGGATAAGTCCTTCTCCCATTAGAAGAGGATCCATCTCCCATCCATCTTTCCTATATAAACCTCCCTTCTTCCCAAGCACAAACTAGTGTGAAAGTTCCAGTGATATAGTTAGAGTATTCGATGAGTGTGAATATTAGACAAGCAAGCTATTACTAGTTGTAGCCATCTAGTTGTGTGAGGGAGAAGTGTGTTTGGTTTAGATGGAAGCCTAAAGGGAAGAGTCTTTAAACTATTGTTGTTTGAAGCTAGCATGAAGTGCTAGCAAAAGTGTGTGGGAACCTAGTCTTTTCAGAGGAAGACTACGACGTCAAGGCGAATGGTTGTAATCTCTCTTTGATATTAATATATGCAACTATCGATTGATTTCCTACATGTTTTGTAATATTACATATTCATGTCTTGATGCTTCTTGACTCATTAAGTAGGTTGAATTGCAATTTGTCTATTATTATGTTTGTATGCTCTTGTTGTTTACTTGTTTCAGGAGCTTGAAGAAGGAAGCAAGAGATTGCTGGAGCGAGCAAGCAAGAACATCATCAAGCAGGATAAGAAACCAAGAGGTAGGCCCTCTTGAATGATTCGGTTAGGTTCCTATACCAATAGGAGTCATAATTTTGAATGACTAAGGTTAAGCCTTGTAATATTGTATATACCTTTGCTTTTTGCAAATTTTTTCCATATTAAAAATTAAAAATGTAAAGAGGGTATGTCCTAAAAGAAATATCAAAGGACAAAAAAGAACAAGAGAAGGTCAAAAAATGAAAATATATGAACCTCAAAAACAAAAAGAGACCATGAAAGTGTGAAAGTATAAATGCCACTCCTATTTACTTTTATGCCTAATAATGATTGTGTGCAGCTTGTTATTCATGCCATAATCCATGGTAATCAGTCTGTTTAATCTTGGTTATTTCATGATTTGAATTTTATTTTTGTAGTTAGAAAATAAAATCTGACCAAACAAATTAATCTTGACAAATCATTAGATAGGTAGAGAAAATAAAAAGATATCATCAGTTTAATCTGATCCCTTGGATGATATAAGGTTAGAATTAGATAGATTACTTTTCAAAAGAAAAATGGATGATAAGGGTTTGCTAATCTAAATGCACCCAAATAAAATGAACAAAAAAATTTAGGGTAAGTAAATGGGTAAGTAGAATAAAGGTTGTTGAAGTATAAAGTTTATTGGATCAAAACACATGCATCATGCTTAAACACATATTTAAATATGTATGATCAATTATGAAGGCAAAAGCAAAGGTTTGAAAGTTAATATGATTAACTCCCTCTCATTCATTTTTCCCCTTACTAACTTCCTATCCACAAATATGTTCTAATACATTAAATCCTTCAATTCAAAAAGGCTCAGAGCATTTCTCTGACTTTTGGTGGGACCAAACCCTTGGCTTAATGACTTATGGACATCAAGTGTTAGGATCCCCTTCATAAAAGTCATCCCCCTTCATTTCCCTAATAAAAATATTTTTCCTGAGGTTAAACTCCATTAGCCTATGAAAAGTGAGAAATGCCATGTTAAGTCCAATTTCATTCAAAAACCCACAAAAGATTTTATCCTAAGTTAAGTGTATGTAAAGGAAATGTACAAATATTACATTACACTTAATACTATTTTCAGCTCCGCTCATTTCATTTCATATTAATTTCTAATTTAGTTATATATATCCCATAATCCCCTATTTCTCCTATATAAATAAATCCCTATGTATTATCCCCACCCATAGTTTAACTATAAACTATAGTTTTATTCTATTCCCCCCGATGAAACCCACTTAACCCATCAATTCTTTGTGAAGTTAAGTTAAACCCTCATTCAAACTTGTCATATCCCCTAACCCCATGATTAAACCTGCAATAATCACAATCCATGGTAATTAAGGCCCCTGGGCCCCTCCAAACTCCCGTTCATTTCCTCCGTGCAAATTTGCTACTCGACCACCATTTGATCAACTTCCCGCTGATCCAACGGTCCAAATCCATATCAATCGTGCCCGATGGCTGATCGTTACCCGCCCGATAAAGTCATTTTCCCCCGAACCCCAAATGCTACGTGTCAAGCTATGTACTATATCAGGTGAACGCTCCTCAATACCACCTTCGCCACAAAAGCAATGTGATGGCTTGGAAAACCACCTCCCCGCATAAGACAAGGCCATCATTGTTCACTTAAAAAATTTCGCGCAAATTTACCCATTACCCGTTAAAACCCTGAAAACCCTCATTTTCATTCCTTTTGCCCCGTTTCACAGTAAAACCTATCAAACCCTTCCGACACCACCCTGAACCTCTGCAACACAATTCAACCTCCGATTACTTTCAAAAAACATTGCCATGACTCCTTCCCCAGACATCCCTGTGTAATAAAGCCATCAATTGCCTTTCCTGCCAACCTATGTTTTCTTAATGATTGTTGTATTTTGCAGGTAATTAGCAGAAGACTAGAGCTTGGATAAACAGTTTTGATACTAGTCACAAAACTTGTTTACTCTAAGACTCAAAAGGAAATCTATTTAAAAACCTTCAATTAGAAGAATAAAACAGTTATACACAGAACAGAGAAAGAAATCATTCACACAGGGACATTGATTGTTAAAACAAAGGAACTAGGAAGAGCATACAGTCAAAATACAAACAGATCAAACATGCATATAGTTGATCAATATCCATTACCATATGCTGATACATATAAAAAACTAAATGATTTACTGTTGAAATACACAGTAAAAACTTAAAATGTACAATAAAAGTAAAAACACAATAAAGGATATTAACAAGTCATCAAAGTAAAAGTGTATTAGATGAAAGAGTATCAGTAAAAGTGTATCAGATGAAAGAGTATCAGTAAAAGTGTATCAGATGAAAGAGAATCAGTAAAAGTGTATCAGATTGAAAAATCAAAGTGAAAAAAAGATGAAATCAGAACAGAAATGGTACGTTTTCCATAAATTTCTTGTTTAAGTCATAATTATGAAGAATCTATTGTGACCAATCCAAGATGCATTTTGAGAAACTGGAGGAGGTTTTTGTTCCTAAATGGCTAATATATCAAATCTATCTCACTTTTTACACAGGTATTACAGAAATGGAGATAAATGCATATCTTCAGAGCCTATTTTTCAGACTGTGCAAAGTCCTATTTTTGACATCTTTTTGCAGAGAATATTGTGAACAGATGGAGCTGAATTTTGGGAAACTGAAAGAGGTTTATCTCAATAACATATTTATATACAATAAATTCTTTCACATTTACATATATATATCGGATTGAGATATAAAAAGGTATCGCTGGACCCTAATTTTGCAGAATTTCTGGGGCAGAATGCACAAAGGAAGGAGGCAGTTAGTGACTTGGAAGCCTCATCATCAATTAAGAGTTGCTAGAAAATTTGAATTTCTCTTCTTTGCCACAATTAATCCATAAATATAGTGCCAAATAGATTCATTAGTTTTGAGTGTCCTTTATTTAAGTTCTATTAAAGTAAAACAGTTTGAGATATTTGTAAAACCAATCTTGATATTTTTTCAAGATATTTTAGTTTAGAATTTGTATAAATACTTCTTCAATTGAAGTATTGTGGGGTGGATTATTAGAAATTTCTATAGAATTCTTAATCAAAATACTATAAAGCTATTGTATCACTAACTGGACCACCACGCTAGATTGATGAATAAAGGCAAGATATTTCACAGGATTCATGTTTTAAGCGAAGTACAAACAAGTATTCTCTTATGTTATCGTTATCTTTCTTAGAGTTTTTCCACAATATTTAATTTATTTTCTGAATCTGAATGCTATAACTAGAACAATATCTCATAATTTGTTTAATTACACTATGTTTTAACAGTTATGCATATAAATGTTTTCAACTGATATCTAAGTTAGGGAATTCTTACTTGCTCCTTAGTTTAGGTTGTTTCTTGCTAATCCATATCAAAGGATTCTTAATTTCCCTTTGTTTCGATTACCCTCTATTCCTCCTTTATATCTCGGTCTTAGAATTCTTAATTTCTCTATCACCTAGATTAAAGCCATTTCACCCCCCTGTTCCAAAGACCTGCACTTTACTCAGCTAGCTTGCCCTATGAACATTCCCTTTAGTGATTTGATCTAGCCCAAATGCCCTTATGTTGAATCCATAGCCCAATGGTCTAAAGACATCATTCTATCCATTTGTTTTAAGGATTCCACCATCCAATCTTCAATACAAATCAAAACCCCCCCTGAACACTCATAACTAACTTGAAATCCCAACAAACAAAGCTAAATCATATAGAGAGAGCCCTCTCTGAGCCTAGGTTGGCTAGAGCCTATGCCCAAAAGTTGGTTTGTGGTTACCTCAATGATTTCTTTCTTTAACCTTGAGAAAATACTAAGTGATAGTAGATTCTAACCTAAGGAAATCTTCCATAGAATGTAACTGTTGTGGCTAGACCCATTATCGGGCTAGAGGAATTCATTCGTGTCCGCACTTATAATTTTACTTCACCACACTGAAGGGGGTCCTTATTTAATTACACCAAACAAAACCCTACACTACTAGCCCTTTTGGTAACAACCCACATAGCCCAAGCTAAAGTCTCACCTAAAGCAGTATGGGGGGATGCTGGAACCAAGTTTCTGCATCCAGAGATCAGTGTGATGTCTTTTATTGCCCTAGATCTGCATTCATGAACATCTATTACCCCTTAGGGCCCGGTACTACAACTCCCTTTAAACAGCCTGTAGACCTTCACAAAGGTCTACAATTGGTCTTTGCATACCCTTAACAGTCGAATCATCCACTTACGCACATCTAAAAATAACCCTAGATTTAAGCTCACACAAATCTACTTAAGTATTTTAATAAACATAACATAATGTATCATAATATTTGCAAAAGTACTTAACATGCAATGCGTAAAATTATTAAGACTCTCCATAGAGTCGTGCATCATTAGATCAATATTTCATAAATACATTATTCATTCACAGCATATATTTCAATCATAAATAAATAGAAGTAAACAAATAAACACAGGAATTCTTCGATAATCTCTTTTATTGATCTTCAGTTAGGCTATATAGAATCAAAACTACCCTGCGCACTCAGCTGCAGGGGTTTGCACACTCAGCTGTAGGGTTTGCACACTCAGCTGCGGACTCTATCTAGGCCTTTGCGCACTCAACTACAGAGCTTTTCTCTCCTATCTGACCCACTTCTAAGACCTCTAATACTTCATTCCTTATCCATCATGACATGCCTTAGACTCCCTAAGACTCACCTACTTATAGCCTTTTACATACAATCCCATGGTCAGCATACCACGGGTGGATCTCAAAACCAACTCAACTTTTACGTAACGAAGGGCGAAAACCCTTTTGACTCCTAACCATCTTCGCACTCCACATCCGCAAATCACCGAGAATTTACATCATTTACAAAAATTACATCAAAACTTGGGTTTTTAACCCCAAAACTGACCCAAGGGACCCCATCCCAACAAAGACCTAGGGACAATCTATCTGAGTGGCTGAATTGTCTCCTAAGGGTTTTGTTGATGGTGTTGGATGGATGCAAGTGGTGTTCCATCAATTCCACTTCCTTAAGGTTACCTAGGAGGTTGAATTTGATCATAGTAGCCTCTCGTCTCATGTTTACCCCAGTTGGCATGGTTACTTTGGTGCATGTGGGAGGAGGGTGTTACAGTTTCCTCCTTGGAGATGGACCTTTTACTAAATCGCTTCTTTGCTTTTCCCTTTCTCATAAGAGTAACATTCTCTTTATCATCTCCCTTTTTCTTGGAACTATCGTTAGTACCATTATTTCCTTTCATAAGTCTTACTTGAAGCACCTCATATGTAAAGTCATTCCACAAGTCTTCCCAACTCGGAAAATAATATCTTCTAGTAACCACTTGTATAAAAACATCCCATTGCTTATGAAACCCATTGAGGGTTGTTCTCACAAACTCTTCATCCTCGACCTTCTTTCTAATGGCTACTAGCTCATCTATGACTATCCTGATGTGGGTGAGATAATTGACAACATTATCTCCCTTATTTTTTATGGTGCTTCTGAGTCTCTCTCTTAGGATCATTTTATGATTTCATATTTTTATCTAGGAATTTTTTTTCGATGACATCCCACATCTTCTCGGCTATATTTTTCCGATAAATGTTGAACTATGTGGTCCTTGATTCCATCTAGAATAATACACCTAGCCTTGGTATCATCTTTCCGGTACTCATGAAACATGATAGGATATGTTGGTACAACAATATGAGTAGTATCAAACTAATTCAATCCATGCTCTTCTAAAATAGGAAGTCACTATATTTTCCAAAAACTAAAGTTCGATGCACTATCCAACCTATCTTGATCCCTCAATCCCACTAAATCCATTCTTGAAACCCTCTCGAGAAAAAAAAAAATTAAAAAAATAAATAAATAAAATAATATAATAAAAAATTAAAAAATTAATATCTTCTACTATCTAACATAAGTAATTAAAAAGCCTCACAGTCTCCCTCAATAAGTCAAATCAAACTTTTGGTAGCTAATTTACCCACTAGAACCAATTTGGCCCACCTCTAGTTAATCGTACTTCTTCAAACTGACCACACACACTGCCTTATCCAACTCACACTACCTTTTGGAAATGTGCACTTCCTCTGGGAAATTCCAACAAGATAAATTGCCTCTAACAACATTCTAGAGTTACTTGCACCACCTTAGTCAATTCACACTATCATATGGTAATTCAGTTAACTAGCTACTCACTCTGGAAATTCAACCTCCTGCAGAAAATAACATTGGTAAAATTCTTCCATGTAAATCTGGAAAAAACTGAAGAAATCGATCTGGGTATTAGACCCTTGGATTTATATTCTAAACCCCTACGTTTATCTACTATGGTAAACTTTTGTTCTTCAGATATTCTCTAATACCATGTGAAAAATTGATAAAAATATATCTTACTACCATCAACTGGTAATTATCCAATGTATTTAATCTTAAGAAAAAATATATACCATGAATACTAAATAAAAACACATTTTAATATTCACAAAAATAAATTGCAGAAACTATGATAGAAAACTAATCACAAAATGGACACAATTTTTTGGGCAAAAGTGTCCCAGGAAAAACCCCGAAGGGAAAACCAATTCTTCATATTTGAGAATTTTATTAATCTTCAACAAATTCTACAATTGATATGATCCAGGTGGATCTTGGTGGCCACCTGCCAAGTCCACTTAGACCCCCGCCATTGTTTCTCTTAGCATTTTTAGTTTCCTTAATTGTAGCACAACTTTCTATTTTTAGCAGTTTTTCTGGTCCTGAACTTTTGGAGCTGTTTTGAGGCCCTAAACAACGTTTTTTGGGAAATCTGGGGGAAACATGGCTCCATGGATTGATGTTTCCCTTCCCAAAGTGGTAGTGCTCTGATAGATCTTTCTAATGAGCTATTATACGTGTCAAACAGAGATTGTATGCCAAAGTTATGACACCGGGAAGTTGATGTACCAATTTACCCAAACAGGGCCCACATTTTTCTTTGCATGTCCCCAACGAGGTCGAGATATAAGGAGTTAGGGCTTGAACTAGTCAAACCTTTGCAAGACCAGCCTCGCAAATCCCGATGGCCTCCCATGGCGGATGAGAAGAAAGACGAGGGGCAGGAGATCCTATCAAAATCTTGCTCGAAGAAGCCCTCGAGTGACAACGGAACGCGATGATGGACAGCTTTGCCCAGATCCTTCAGTGGCTACCCAGAAGCGACGTATCAGCTTCCAGTAGCTACTCTGGAAACACCATGCCCTTTAAGGTACAAGTTAATTTTGAAATCCCCATATTCGAGGGTCAGATAGATGCAGATGTTGTAGATAAATGGTTAAATCTGCTAGAGGGTTATTTTTTTGTTCATGAATTTTCGAGTTGGGAAAATATTGTTTTCACTCTTCTCAAAACAGCCCCCCACGTCAAGGACTAGTGGAAAACCTACTG
>APFE030488709.1:0-11857 GCA_000404065.3 Pinus taeda
TGACCCAATTTGCCCTTTTTTTTCCCACATCCTTTTCTACCATAAGATTTCTTACTTCTGGAAATGGTACTATTACTTTGGTGTGAGTCTTGAGAAGGAAAGGTCTGAAGTGTTTAATTATTTTGAAAACAACATAAGTTTTTTTCTCAACATCAGAGTAATTTAATTCAGCTCCTTGTAAATTTGAACTGTAGAAAGAAATTGAGGCTTCGACTTTATCTTGATTCGCTTGTGTGAGTATGGCAGCATATGATTTCTCGGAGGCGAATGTATATAAGGTGAAAGGATTGGAAAAATTCGATGTTGCTAAAGATGTGGCATTTATAATTGCTTGTTCTATCAAGCTAAATGTTTCATGTTCCAAATGACCCTATTTGAAGAGAGAATTTTTCTTTATCATGGCTTGGAGAGGTGACACAATTCTTGAGAAGTCGGGGACGAATCTCTTAAAAAAATTGATCTGACCAAGGAAAGATTGCATTGGTTTTTTATTATGGGGTAAAGATATCTCCGAAATTTCCTTGATCCTATTTGGGTCAATATGGATTCTTGATTTAGATACTATGAATCCAAGAAGTTTTCCTTCACTCAATAAAAAAGTTGATTTTTTGGGGTCAAGAAAAATTCCATATTTTTTACAACGTCGAAAGATTTGTTTTAAGTCTCTGAGATGATTACTACATTTTTTAGAATATACCGTTATGTCGTCTAAGTAGATTACCACTGACCTGTTTACTAATCCCTTAAATGCAATGTCCATGGCTCTTTGAAATGTGGCACTAGCATTGATTAGCCCAAATGTCATCTTTTGATAAGCATATGTGCCCCATTTTTTTCTAAATGTAGTTTTCAATTGATCATTCGGGTGGACTAAGACTTGATTATACCCTGAAAAGCCATCTAGAAAGGACATTAACTCAGACCCCGCGACTGATTGTAATATTTGTTCCATGGGAGGCAATGGAAAATTATCCTTTTGGCAAGCTTTATTGAGGTTGCAAAAGTCTATACAAAACTGAATATCACCATTTTTCTTTCTAACTGGGATGAGATTGGAGACCCATCTGGAATCTCTGACAGGAAAAATAATCTTAGCTCTTAGTAATTTGTTTAACTCAGATTTAATCTAGCTTTCCAAATTAGGATGTATTTTCCTTAATTTATGCTGAACGGGTTTTTCTTCGGAGATCATAGGAATTGTATGCTAGATAATTTAAGTGTCATAGGTTTTAAGATCATCATAGTTCCAAGTGAAGACACTCTTGTACTGTTTCAGCAATCAAATAAAAGCTGATTTTCCATCAGATGTCAGGCCAAGAACTAGGTTGATGCTTTGTGGTTTCATGTCTATCCTTAGATTAATTTATTCATACTCCAGAGTCGAACTCTAGAGTTTTGAATTGGTGGATCTTTTAAATCTATCCTTTAAGTCATACAGATCCTCTAACTTGAGTATGGATTTTGGTATAGAGTTATTGTTGTTTTCTTGTTCCAGTTGTTTGTCATGTTAGTCTTCGTCAATTATCTGATCATTGTAAGAACCTTCTAAAGTAAGAAAGCTCAAAATATCAGGGTCATTGTTGAAGACTCTCCAGTTGGTAATGTTATCACGAATAGAGTGTCTAAAAATTAATTCAATAGATAATCTATCTGGACTATAGTCCTCTGATGGAATAAGCTTGGAAGCTACATTAGCAAGAAGATCAGCGCTAGCGTTTTGGAGTCTTGGAATAGATGAAATATTAAACGTTGTAAAGTGTGAGGTCAGGTCTTGTACTAAGGATTGATAGTGTTTCAAATGCCTCGACAGACAATGTATAGTATTTCTTACCTGTCTAATGACAATCTCAGAGTCTCCAGATACTTGAAGGTATTTGATATTAAGTCTGATTGCTTTGTATAGCCCTTGAACCAATGCTTCATATTCAATGGTGTTGTTTGTGCAATCGAATTCAATCCTACACACTATCATGGTTTTTTCTCCTTCTAGACTAACTAATATACAACCTACTCCTGCTCCATCGTTGGATTTAGAACCATCGAAAAATACTTTCCAAAACAAGGTTTTATTTATAGGTCTATCTACAAAATTAATGCATCTAGAAGTATCAGTTTGAGAAAAAATTTATGTCTGAGATAAAATGGAATTTCCGATTATGTTGTTGCTATATGCTATAGGCTCGTTTTCTCCTTCTAACTCTGTCACTATGTACTTTTGATGTTTTTCTCGTTCAACTTTGATCTGATTTGGTTTGCCATTGTAGGGGAGCCACATATGAGACCAGTTGGTTGTAAAGTAACTGTGAATCTTTTCTGACCAATCCCTACTGAGGATTAGTCCATAAAATTCAGGAATGTTAGTCACAAGTATATCAATGACTTGACACACTTTTGGGTTTGACGAAAGTCTTATGGTTACTTGATTAAGTTCCCTGATGACTTCAACCTGAGACCGATCTAACTGTACTATTCGTACTACAGATTTCTGAGGTTGAACATTTAACTTAGCACAAATTGTCTTAGGTAAAATGTTAGATGATGCACTAGAATCAACTAGACAGTGGTGCAAATTTTTATTGAAAACTTCAAAAGTAAGGAGAAATGGCGGAGTATGAGACTTGGATCTTCCGCCAATCTGAGTAATGTCGGTTGGGTCGCTTTTATGTGAAATGCTACTTGGAGGTTTTCCCATTTCATGAGAAACCTGTGATATCACAGTAGTGGAAAGAGGAGTGGTAGGTACTTAATTGAGTTCTTTCAAGAGTAATTTTTGTTGATGTTTTAACTTACTGAGCTCATGAAGAGTATTGTTCACTCTGGTTTTCTTCATATCTTCAACAATGTTGTATTCCATTTCATCTGAGATGATAAGCATTTTAGATGAAGATGTCAAATAGGATTGGATTGGGCTTGTCTAAGTAGACTTTGGTGAGGATTTTTTACCTATGATTTTATCCCTGGGAAGTGGAATTGGTTTTTTTTGTTTTGTACTAGATTGTGGAGGTTCGAGTTGATTTCTACTTCTAGTAGCAATAGGTAATGCTTCTTGATCTTCCTCATTTGGAAGAATGAAGTCCCACATTCCTTGTAGTTCTACAATTTCTTCATCATTGGTTTGTTCCTCATTTGAAACTTCTTCCTCTTCCCCTTTTGATTCAGTGTTTGTTATAGCATTTGGAGGTTTTGGATCGGTTGGAGGATTTCGTTTATAAGGTCTAAAAGGTTTCTTGGAAGATGTTTCTGCTATTTGTTTCTTTATATCAACCATTTTGTTGGACATGGTCTTTAAGACTTTTTGTAACCCTTCCAGGTTGAAAGGATCCTTCGATTGTTTCTTTTTAGAATCATCTCTAAAAGACACTTTTTTAGATTTCCTTTCCTCTACAACATTTTTCTTTTCTATGGCTAGGATACGCTCCTCTACAGCTATTGCCTCTTTCATGTATTTTGCTAATGTTGGCTTAGCAACTCTATCTACAAAGATGGCTGAATTTGAAGGTAAAGCATAAATATACCATTCATTTTGGACTTCATTGCTAGGCTTAGATGTTGTTGGTATTTTGTTCAAAATTTATTGAAGCGAGAGTTGAAGTCCTTAATTGGTTCCTTTGGTTCGGATTTTAAATTGGAGAGGTCATTTATTAAGGTTGTTGTGGACCTATCATCCCAACATTTTGTTAAAAGGTGATCTTGAAATGTATCTCGATTATTAATGGAGCCTGATGGTAATAAAAATTACCATGATCTTGTTGCTCCTTGTAAAGTATAGGGAAATAATCTTACAACTGTGTCCTCTTCTATTACTCCATTCAAATTAACAGATAGCATAAAATGATTTATGTGTTCTTCGGCTAATAGGCCACTGTCAGGATCGAATTTGGGCAACCATTTTTCAGGATGAGCTGGTAATTGAGATAAGGGTGCATGAATTATTACAACCCCTAGATTGGCCTATGGCCTCGGTGGTGGATTTCCTGCCATCGCTAGGATATGAGTAGAAGAAGGTGTGGTAGTAGTTGAAGGTGATTGAGTAGAGGAGGATGTTGGTCTTGTTCCTATATGAGCCATGATTTGGAGTTGGGGGATGGATGAGTGTTCTTGTGATGATATGGATGGGATGGTGGAAGAAAATAATGACACAACTTCACTTTGAGATTCTACGGGTGTTTTCCTAGCTTTCTTATGACTCAGTAGAGGAAACTCAACTGGCGAGATTTCTAGTTTTTCGCTTTGTGCTCTATTCAGTCGTTGAGATGGGGTTTGATGAGAAGTGACACTACCTTGGGATAACTCAAATTCTTCTTGAAATATTGAAATCCCCTATAGCTTGTGTTACGCAGTAATTTGTCACCATTGGTCACCGTCCCTGTTACCCTTGCTTTTGCACATAGGAGGATGCATTTATGGACCTATGACCAGTGACACAACTTAAAAACACTTGCATTGGATTCTCCTAAGTATGAACTTCAAACTCCCTGAAGACACCTTTTGCAGATTAGCCCTAAAAAGTGCTCTTTTTCCATTAGCGTGGGCCCACAGTGTCTTACCCGCGCCAATGTCTCAGTTCCTCCGAAGAGGGCGCGCCTATAGACGCTCTGTCATAGAGCAGAGCCCGCGCCACCTAAATTTGGTTATGATTTTTGGCCAGCGTGCACTGAAGTGTTTTTGCCTTCTTTTTTCATGCAGTTCTTTGGGGAAAAATCTCGTGGAAGTGGTCGAGTGTCATCTTTTTTATCCATGACAACCAAGTTCAGCGGCTATTCTGGGACAATGATAAATCTTCAGTAGGTGTCCGGATACAATGCATACTTCCTCCTCCTCCATCTATAAATGACTGTCACCCTGCATTAAACCAACTAGTTTTTGCCAGAGCTATTGTGAGTGCCAAGATTATGCTGGAGTGATAGTGAGAATTGAGAATCATAGAGGGGTTATGCTGCCAAAATATTGAGAGAGAAGAGGTCACTTTGCAAGGCGTATTTAGCTGCTTGCCCAGTCAAGAGGAGGTTCAACGTCAGGACCCTTTGGTTGTAATCTTTCTCTGTTTTTACTGATTAATGAACGACTATCATTATGGTTCCACTCATGTGTCTTTCAATGGTATTTGAGTTGTATCTTTCCTGACCGATATATAATTGCATATACTGGATTTTACGCTTGTGTTTGTATCGTTCTTTGCTTGTGTAGGTGTCCATTTACGCGGAGCGTGAGGATTGTGACCAGCCAAAGCTAAGGAGCGGGAGCGGCGTTTCTTCTACAACAACTAGCGTTGGATTCCAGGTAGATCATTCTGATCGATCTTTGACTTATGCAATTAGGAACCTGCGTGTAGCGTGTGTGATTGTTTCTAGACCCGTGTTGGGCTAGTGGGATCGCCTCTGTCCGTAGAGGGGATTTACCAATACAACAATTTGGCGACTCCACTGGGGAGAAGCTTGTTGTTTGTTTTTGTATTGTTTGATTTGTAAATTATAGACAGAGTCTGAAGAGCGGCCAGGCAGCCTTCGAAACGCTCCTGCTATGTAGAAGTGAAGTAGATCAACGCCACTTTAGTCGATCTCCGGTTCAGTTTACAAACTGAGCAATTTCAATCTTGCCTTGCATGTCAACTTTTCGCTTGTTTATTGGTCTGAATAGCTTTCTGGGTTAAAGTTCTTGCTGTTTTTTGCTTGCTGCCCTTTTTAGACACTGTAAACCAAGCCTGGAACTACCTGTTTTGTTTTTTTGCCTGGCAAACTTTAGTAGCACGATTTTTCTCTTGACAGTCACGCTGGTTGGCGCAAGTTGCTCTCAGACAACCCGCGCTAATTTCTGTTTAGCGCGAGTTGCAGTGTGACAGTCGCGCCACACTGGTTAATTTTCCAAATTAGCTTGTTTGTCAGTGTTTTAAGCTTGGATCTGTGTCTTTTTGCTCCTTTTACACCTCCTGGAAGTTTGTTGGACTGTTATTTGGCTGGTTGTTCTTCTCATCCTACAGTGGTTCGCCTTTTTCCATCGATTTTTATATCTTAGCCCTTGTGGCTTTGTTTATTGAGCCTTCTGTCGGATTTGTGATTTGCTGATCCAGTGATTTTATTGATTGATTTCCACGTCCCTCTGGTAGTTGTACAATTTTTGCATTATATGCTGCAAGTATCTCACTTTTAGCTTGTTTATTTCTTACCTGACTTCATTGGGACTTAGATTACATAGTTCTTTGAAGATCTTGGTGTTTCTTTTGCTTTGATGGGTCATTTTTCATGTTTCAGATCTGGTTCTAAATTCCTTTGAGTGAATTATCTATTTTGTGCATATCTCTTGAAATTTGATTAAGTGCATCATACTATTTTCAGAGAAAAGAAAAAAGTTTTTTTGCTTTTCATTAGTTCGCATTTTTGTGTTAATTTTTGCTTTTAAAAAGAAAACGAAAAAGATTTTCCTTTCTTGTTATTAGTTGCATTAGGATTTTTGTGTTCGTTTTGTTTGTATGAAACTCGCAACTCTTCTGTAGCTAGAATTCATTCAACGAAACGATACAATTTTCGCATATAGTTGCATTTAGGAAATTTCAAGAGACCACATACGGTAAGACCGGAAACTGAGACTTAATCAAAGATAAACCATAAAATGAATTCAATGAACCTAACAACGCATTGAAACTTAATGCTCACATTCTAGAGGTCTAGGTTAGAGACGTGTTCCGGCGTCGTTAAACCTGGTAGTTTATCGTTGAGTGGTTGGGTGATTCCTCCATGGTGAAACGGTAGGTGCCAGTATGGATTGTGCTCCCACGTACCGTCGAGTATATATTGGGAGACCCCTATAGGCTTGCAACCTTTGATCCATAGGAAGCCGAGTCTGCCGCCCTACAAACCATAATGCATTGAACACAGCATTCGGGAAGATTGACTGCAGTATGGGAAGTCCTTGGTGTTCATCTGATCGCCAAGGTGTATAAGCAGTTTTACGGATTGTTTGGCACACCCTTTTACCTAGATTTCCATAGTCGTCAGCTTTTGATCCTTTTCAGACTCTCTAACAGAAAAGGTGTAAGTGAGTAGCTTGTCACTTCGTCCTCATTAAACAATCGAAGGAGACTAGAGTCATCTTTTCGTCCTTTTCTCGACTCTTTAAAAATGAAAAGGTCAAGTCAAGTGTCTTAAAATTTACTGGACCACGATCACATAACCCGGTTAATTTTGTTTGCGTTAGTCTGAGTAGGAACTGGTTGCGCTAGTTTCCTTAGGATTTTGTGAATTTTCACCCTGGCGGAACTACCAATTTCGCCTTCCGAGGGTCCGGTTGTGAGTCAAATTCTCCCTATTGTTCCAAGTATACAACTGATTAGCTCTCGTGCTCCGGGCGACGAGGACTACCAATTGTACACGAACCCTATTTGGGAACCTTCTAAGAACGGTATCCCTTTTTGGGAGTATACTTCTCCTCGGCAACCATTTCCGTCTGCTATGGATAATCCATCCCCTACTACGACTGATGAATCCAGAATACCAGGAGACGAGGTTCCCACCATGGTGGAGACTACACCCATTAGTAGACCTCCTGCTTCTAGGGGGCTACCTCTTGGTTACCGGGCAATGCGTGATTTTCAATCATCTCCTTTTCCAAGTTCTATTTGGTCACCACCCATTTTCTCAAATACGGGACCTTCGACCCCACCGCCACACAGTACAGCTGTTACCTCTGTTACAACTCCTCCAACGGTATCTGCGGTCTCTTTGACCCCTATTGTTAGTCAACCTTCGACTTCTTTATTCGCAGGTTTTGATCCTACCTTGAATATCCCGTTTGGAGGGAAATTTGATCAGTATCTCCCACCTCTTAGTTCGCTATCAGTGGGCGAGGTTACAGTTCCGCTGTCCATAGATTGGGGTGGTTCTACTTCTTATCATGGTGGTCAGGCTTCATATGCTCAACCCGAACAACCACTTCAGCAAAACTTACAAGGACAATCCTTCCGAGGAAATCCTTTTGCTTCTAGTAGTCCTTTTTTCACTCCTTATACACAACCTACTGGTAATCTAGGCCAACCTTCCATTCAGCAAGCTCAACCTGGGAACCAGCAAGGCTCTCATACTGGACAAATCGGTCAATCGATTGTTAACCCAAGTCAACCTAACGTCCAGTATACCCAAGTTTATGGACAAGCTGCCCAACCATCTGTCCAAAACACTCAATCCTCTGGGCAGGCAGGCCAACCTCAGTATCAGCAGACAGGCCAACCTCAGTATCAGCAAGTAGGCCAACCTCAGTATTAGCAGGCAGGCCAACCTCAGTATCAGCAGGTAGGCCAACCTTAGTATCAACAGGTAGGCCAATCCCAGTATCAGCAAGGTTATCCTTCTACTGGCACTGCTCAGCTAGCCCAAGGTTATCCTTGTACTGGCACTGCTCAGCTAGCCCAAGGTTATCCTTCTACTGGCGCTTCTCAAATGACGGGTGGCGATCAATCCCAAACGTATTATCAAACTCAGCCGGGATCTCAAGCTCAATTTGGGGTCCCACCACCTTATGGTTATCAACAACCTCAAGGGCAACCTTTGTTTACCCCCTATCAGAATTATCAAACACCATATGGTGCTTCTACAGCCTCGTTTGGTAATCCATATGCTGGGGGGCAGAACACCAATCCCTGCGGCCAACCCTTGGGGGCAATTCCGTCAGGGCAAGGCCCTTGGGGGCCACCACCACCTGGTTGGAACCCAGGTGTTCCATCCTACCAGCAGCCTCAGATGCCATTTAATCCTCAGTTACCATTCTTAGCGACTTTAGAGTTACCGGATGTGTCCAAGTTGACCAATGATCCTATTCTTCATAATCCTATTGGCCTCCGGTTCCTACCAAGATTCCTGGTGATTGCCCGAAATTCGATGGCAAAGCTGACGAAGATCCGCAAGCTCATGTCATGACGTATCATTTATGGTGCTCATCTAATTCATGGCTTGATGATTCGATTCGGCTTCGCCTTTTTCAAAGGACTCTCAATGGCTCTGCCGCTAAATGGTACATTGAGCTAAATCGCGGATCCTTTCAGGATTTCAACTCATTGGCTATGGCATTCCTTACGCATTTTCAGTTGCCCATTCGATATGAGACGGGCATGCACCTCCTTACGTCCTTACGACAATCAACTGCTACGCACATCTCTGATCATATCCATGAATGGAGACGGCGTAGACGTATGATTAAATTTTGGATTCCCGACCAGCTTCTCACAGATTGGTTCACGACTTTATTTGTGCCTCCAATAGCTCGGGATATTGCAATGGGAGCATGCGTTACTGAAGAGCAAGCTATTGCGTGTGCTCAATACCTTGACTTAGTTTATTCTCAGTCAGGTACATTATATGATTATTTGCCTGATGCCCCTAGACCTGGCACATCCAAAGCCCCGCCAACTCCTACAGTTGACGGCATTATCGGGTCTGTGAGTTCATCCTCCAAGAAAAATTCCGCAAACCCTGGGAAGCAGAAATCAAATGCTCCAAATGAAAACACTTCCTAGGTTACACCTCCTTCTAAATCTACCTCCGAGGTTAATGCCGTTCAGTCAACAAAGACCGACAAAACCTCAAAATCAAAGAAAAAAGAGAAAGGGAAAAACACGTTGGAACAACCTAAGCAGGATCAACCTAAACCTCAATCTGATGAGAATGCCAAACGCAAACCCAAGTATCCTTGTTTTATCTGTGATGAGGATCACTACACCAAAGATTGCCCTCGGTGGTCTGAAGTTAGTCGTTTGTTGAAAGGCGCTCCTAGGGTCCCTGCGGTCCTTAAAGAACCCTTTCCTTCACAGCAAACCCAAATGGTCGCTGATCCCTCTCAACCTCCCTCTTCCTTCGGTTCCCTAGTGTTTATGGCGGGTACGGTCCCTATTAACATCAGTACTCGAACAAAAGATTATCCATCTGCCGGCAAGGAGCCTGAGGTCACTCCTAGTGCTCCTCCATTCAGTTCAAACCCTCTCCACATTGAGAGACCTAGTGCTGAAGTGCCTGTTCGACCCCCTCCAAGAGGAATACTCCGGAAATGTTCCTATAACCCAAACGCCCATGCTGCTCAGCACTATAATATCGTTGAGGATTTAGCCCAGACTCCGTCAGCTATGTCCGCTTTAGAGGTTCTCCATCGCTGCCCCTCTCAGAGGAAGTCTTTTCTATCCGCCATTGGCGGCATAGATCCGGCAGATTCAGATTTGATTACGTTCGACTTAGACCGCCATACTCAGAGACTGCCTCCCCAAATCGCCTTTCTCATACAGGTGGTTATCGATAAAAAAACTATTCATCGCACAGTCATTGATGAAGGTGCTTCCACTTGCATCATGTCTGTGGCCTGTTGGAAAGCTATTGGTTCTCCAACATTGAGTCAGTCTCCCACAACCTTGGAAGCTTTCGATGGAAGAGCCTCACGTCCTTATGGTATTCTCCCACGTTTACCCACTTCTTTGGAAGGAAAAACGGTCGAGATGGAAGTTGAAGTCGTTGACGCTACTCTAACGTACAACCTCCTTCTCGGACGCAGTTGGATTTATGCGATGCAAGCCGTTGCTTCATCCTACTTTCGTATCATTCGCTTCCCTTTCCAAGGGAAGATTATTACGGTCGACCAGCTGAATTTTTTCGCTTCCTCTTCAGAAGGAACTATTCCTTTTGTGGAGCATACCACCAAATCCTTTGAGAGTCTTGGTCATGGACTTTTTAAAGACCCTTCCCTTATGGGCGTTTTTCCAGCCTCACCTCCCAATGTCGCTTCTGTCAATATGATCTCTACTTGTCTCGATCCATGGGTCGTTCCCCCCATCGACCAAGTAGATTCATGGGGCGACAGGATGCCATTGAGTCCAGCCGAACTCAACTATGCTGAAATCGTAGCTGCATCGACTTCTGAACTTGCTCTTTCGAGCAATATTTTTCACACGTTCGCTCTATCCCTAGGGATTGTAGATCAAGCTTCTTCGGATCCTTTACATGAAATCTTCTCTTCCGAAGAAGCCATTATAGAGACCATGTCTCTCGAGGAACCTCCTTGGCACACTACCCATCATCGTTCCTCATTGCTCTCTGTCCCTCAGGACGAGCCAACTGCTATTCAACGGTTTGCTCCTTGTTCCCCATTCCGATTCCTTCAGTCACCTGTTCACGTTTACCACACTTCTTCTAAAGGTAATATGGCGAACATCACGCAAACCCAACCCATCGACATCTCTATCAAACTCGAGATTGTCGAACATGTTCATATCGGAGTCACTTGTACTCCAGAGGAGATTCGCCTTTACTCGAAACTTTTTCGCGAATTTCGCGATGTTTTTGCTTGGTCTTACGACGAAATGCCCGGTATTGATCCTAGCATAGTGGTACACGAAATCATTACGTACCTCGGTGCTAAGCCTGTTCGCCAACGTTTACGTCAAGTACACCCTCGAAAGGCTGCAGCGATCAAGGCCGAAGTAGAAAAACTTCTTAAAGCTGGTTTCATTTATCCTATCCCGCTCACAGATTGGGTTTCCAATATTGTACCTGTTACTAAAAAACAGGGAACTATCCATGTCTGTGTTGATTATCGTGATATCAATCGGGCCTGTCCGAAGGATAATTTCCCCACACCATACATTGATCAGATTATTGACGAATGTGCGGGAAGCGAAATGTACTCCTTCATGGACGGCTTTTCTGGTTATAACCAGATCAATATCGTTCCCGCTGATCAACACAAAACTGCTTTTATCTGTCCGTGGGGTACATTTGCTTATAAGAAGCTCCCTTTCGGTCTCAAAAATGCCGGGGCTACATTCCAACGTGCAATGTCTTATGCTTTTCATGACATCCGACACATTGTACAGCCTTATCTGGATGAT